>JBBJLS010072625.1:2500-10255 GCA_037577275.1 Bryconaethiops microstoma
CAAGTTTTTGCTTGGTGTTAAAGGAATGGGCTCTCTAGGTCAAAGCTCTGTCCAGACTAATACCAAGGTAGCGTGGGTTTGGACTGTACTCAATATTGACACCACGCCACAATAGTTTAAGAGCTCTTCTCACTTCTTGATTGCGGAGGTGGAACACACAAGATTGCGTTTTGGATGGGTTCAACCTAAGGGGCATTTGCGCAATAGTACTCAAGTGCAGCCAACCCCACTGAGAGCGATGTTTCAGCTTCTTCATAGCCTGGCACCTGAGCAGCTAGCACCAGGTCGTCGGCTTAGAGGAAGCATTGGGTGCCTTGTGATTTTGGCTGGTTGTTGGTTGTTGGAGCCATTACACTACCTTGTGGAAGTCTATTCTTTTGGGTATGCCATCTGCTTTTAGAGTTGTTAAGGTGTACATGAAACCGCTGGTTACTCAGAACTTCCCTTAAGATGTCAACGAAACCCGTGTCATTTGTCATATCGTAAACTTTCATCAGTACTTTCAAGACTGGAGTTAGACATTGAAAATTTGAATGTGTGGCATAACAACAAAATGGGATGATAACTTTTTGGGTCCATTGGGCATTTACCGGGCTTGAAAATTGCTATGAGTTTAGCTCGTCTACACAGTTTTGGGATCTTTAGGTCTTTGAGGCACGAGTTGAACATAGCTAAGAGCCATGACACAGCCACGGGTCCCAGTTGTTTGATTTGTTTAATTGTTATGTTATCCATACCAGCTGCCTGCCATATTGCAGAGACTTTATACATGTAATAATTTCAGGTAGAATAAATGTGGAATGTAGGTTTACCAACTCTCTTGTGTGTGTCCGCGATTGGGTTCTTCCACTACGCTACACTGGGCTAACAGTGCTTCAGGTGTGTTCTTGTCCTGCTCTTGTGAACTGGCAGACAGTCGAATGTGTCAGCCTGAAACAGGAAGTAGTGGGTCTGAATCAGCAGCTCACGAACCTGGAGAAGGCGCATGTCAATTTGGCTGCTGCGAAACCAGTGTCCCAAGAGGCGGTCCAATCCTTTTCATCATCCCGTGTTATTCCCAAGTAGAATGGTGTAGATGGGAAGTGTGATGTGTTCCTAACCCACCTGTCTCTCTTGTTTGAGTTTCAGCCCGAATACATTCCCTCCGACAAAGCACGCATCGCACTTCTTGTCTCACTCCTCACCGGGCAGGCAGCTGAGTGGGTCCTGAGGCCTGATACGGACTCCTACACAGAGTTCACTCACCAACTCAGGACCGCGTTTCAACATCCTGATAGCGAGGTGGAGGTTGACTCCTGCCTATACTATCTGCGACAGGGAGACCGTTCAGTCAGTAAATAAACAGCAAAGTTTCGCACTTTGGCAGTCCAGACCACCTGGAGTGACTCTGAATGGTCTTCTATGAGGGGTTGGGCCACTGCCTTCGTGGATTCGGGGGCAGCTGGTAATTTTATTGATCATACGTATGCTGCCCAGCTGGGTGTGGGCCATGAGGCGTTATCTCAGCCTGTTAAGGTCATTGCTGTTGACGGTCGGCCCCTGTCATCCAGCCCAATCATTTACCAGACCCTTCCTGTCACCATGTGCATTGAAGATCACCTTCCTCCTCACTAATCTTACCTCACCTCCCATCATCTTAGGACATCCCTGGCTCGTGCTGCATGACCCCCTCATCTCCTGGACCCAGCACAAGTTTCTCCAGTGGGGTCTGATCTGTAAGGAGCTCTGTCTCCAAGCGAAGGCTGAGATGTGCTCAGGGGAGTCCGAGGCGCCCAATGTCGAAAAGGAGACCATTCCCGTCCCTTTCCGTGACCTGGCAGGGTTTTCAGTAAGCAAAGGGCCATCAAACATCCTCCTCATTGGCCCTATGACCTGGCCATCGACCTCCAGCCTGGCATGGTACCGCCCCGTGGTCGTCTGTTCTCTCCATCAGCAGTGGAGCAAAAGGCCATGGAGGAGTATATAGCTGAGAGACTTCAGACCATCTATCAGACCATCCTCCTCTCCCACAGCCATGGGGTTCTTCTTTGTGAAGAAGAAAGACGGGGGTCTCCATCCCTGCATCGAATATCAGGGGCTAAACAAAATTACCATCAAGAACCATCATCTACTCCGTCTTACCAACACTGCCCTGGATGCTCTCTCTGGCATGACCATCTTCACCAAGCTGGACTTACAAAGCACCTACAATCTCACCCACATCAGAGAGGGCGACAAGTGAAAGACAGCTTTCATAACTCCCACCGGCCACTATGAAACCCTGGTTATGCCGTTCGGATTGTGCAACAGTCCAACGGTATTTCAACAGTTTATCAACAACGTTCTTTGAGACATGCTGGGTAGATTGTGTTTTGCCTATCTTGATGATATACTCATATACTACAAGACCATTGAAGCGCACACTCAGCATGTCAGGGCAGTCCTCAAGAGGATGCTGGCCCACCAGTTGTTCTGCAAGTTGGAGAAATGCGCTTTCCACCAGCGCTCCACCACATTTCTTGGTTTCGTCATCTCCTCCCAAGGTGTGGCCATGGATCCCCAGAAGCTGGATGTGTGATTGGCACCTACCCACGAGGCATAACCAGCTTCAGCGCTTTCTGGGGTTTGCCAACTTCTACCGGCAATTTATCAGGGGCTTCAGTTTGACTGCGGCACCTTTCACTGCTCTCACCAAACCCTCCAAGACACCTTTCACTCTCAACCAACAAGCCATCCAAGCCTTCAAACTCCCTCTGTCAACTATTCACCTCAGCTCCAATCCTCCGACATTCGGATCCCTCCAAGCCATTCGTTGTGGAGTTGGATGCCTCCAACGTGGGCGTAGGAGCTGTCCTCGCCTAGTGAGGTCCAGACCAGAAACTACATCTATGCTGTTTTTTCTCTAGAAAATTCAACCCCACGCAGCAGTGATACGGAGTAGGAGACCATGAGCTGTTGACCATCAAGTGGGCTCTAGAGGAATGGCGTCACTGGCTCCAGTGCGGCAGTGACCCGATCATGGTCTGGACAGATCACCAGAACCTGATTACCATCCAGCAGGCCAAACAACTCAACCCCAGGCAGGCGCGGTGGGCACTGTTCTTTGAAGAGTTCAACTTCACTTTGTCTTACCGATTGGGGTCAACGAACACCAAGGCTGACGCCCTCTTCCATCAACACCAGAGCCCCCGGGTGGACCCCGCACCTGTCCTGCCACCACATCTCATCCTGTCTCCTCTCTGGTGGGAGTTAGAAGATAGAGTTTGCCAGGGGCAGGCCTTGGAGCCCCCACTGGCAGGCACCCTGCCTGGACGTCTCTATATCCCCACTGGATTGCGCCCTGAAACTCTCCAGTGGGCCCATTTCTCCGCCATCGCTGGTCATCCGGACACCTCCAGGACCCTCACTCTCCTCCAGCGGGCCTTCTGGTGGCCCAGTATGGCCACTGACACTAAGGGATTTGTCTAGGTGTGCGTGGTGTGCGCCAGGGCCAAGTCCACCAACCAATCCACACCAGGCGATCTTTAACCTCTCCCAGTGCCTCGCCATCCCTGGTCGCACATCATGCGGGACTTCATCACCGGCATGCCAGACTCAGAGGGTAAGGACACCATCCTCACTATTGTCCACCGATTCTCCAAGACCATGCACCTGGTGGCTCTTTCCGAACTCCCAACTGCCAAGACCACTGCCGAACTGGTATTAGAGCACGTAGCCTGACTGCATGGGTTCCCCAAGGACATCGTCTCATACAGGGGGCCCCAGTTCACTGGACTAAGCCCATTTGAGGTATGCAACGGTTCACTGGACTAAGCCCATTTGAGGTATGCAACGGTTTCCAGTCTCCAATGTTCGACCATCTGGAGCCGGAGGTCGATGTACCATCAGCCCAACAGTTGGTCCGCAGGTGCCATCCAGAGGGCCAATGCATGCTACTCCAAGCAACATCGCCGACGAGACACCCTCCGGTATGATTGTTCCACATTGGTGACCCGCAACATTCGCCTCCTCACTGAATCCCAGATCAACCCTGTCACCTTCCGGCTCCAGCTGCCTGCCTCCCTCCGGATCCACCATGTCTTTCACATGTCCCAGCTTAAATCTGTCTTTTTCTCTCCTCTGTCTCCCCAGGAACGTGCTCCTCCTCCGCCCAGGATCATTGACGGTGGTTCTGCCAACAACGTCCGGTGGATCCTCGATTCACAATGCTGTGGCCATGGCACCCAGTATCTGGCCGACTGGGAGGGCTACGCTCCGGAGGAACGGTCTTGGGTCCCCGGTTGTTTCATTTTGGACCCTTACCTCATCCAGGACTATCGTCACTGGGTATCCTCTCAGCCGTGTCTGTCTGGTGACGGTCCTGGAGGGGGGAGGGTACTGTCACATGCAAAAGTCACGTGACGTGTACTAGGCACAGGAAGTGACCTGCATCATAGGGTATATAAAAAGGAAGTAGGTTACTCTCTGCACTCAGTCATTGAGTCCTGATGTCAGATCGACTCCACCCCATCTCTTCTGGTACTGTGAGTACTCCGATCTCTTTCTCTGGTTTATATACCTACTGTGTATGTGAGAGAGAATGTTCGTTCCTTGTGGGAGCCTTTACTCTCTGGTGGAGCGTTCTTAGATTAAGGTGCGTGGTTTACCGAATCGGTCATGTGTGTCCGCGATTGGGTTCTTCCACTACGCTACACTGGGCTAACTGTGCTTCAGGTGCGTTCTTGTCCTGCTCTCGTGACAGGGCCAAGCAGCATGTTCTCATCTCCTTCATTTTACAGAGCACCTGTGGCCAAAACCGGACCGGGTCAAAGCTCACTACGGCATGCAGTTAATCAGAATAATTTTTTCTGGGATTAATTGATCAAAATTAACATGTTAATTTGACACCCCTAATATATAGATATTATTTATGTCATTACGTGCACAGTGGATATCATCAGACGCCTGGGAGCAGCAGGCGTTAAAAGAAACAGTAATAATTCACCAGAAAAATTGCTTGATAATATTCTACTAAAAACAGTCATTGGTGTGTGAATGTGTGTGTTTGCTTGTGTGTGTGTGGTCAACAATGAGATGTTGGTTGTGAGGTCTGACAGCAGCTGGAAGGAAAGACCTGCAGAAGCTTTCCTTCCCACAATGCTGGTGCAGCAGCCTGCTACTGATGGAGCTGCTCAGTGCTGTCACAGTGTCCTGCATGGGGTGGGAGATGCTGTCTAACAGGGATGACAGCTTAGCCACCATTCTCCTGTCACTCATTACCTTCCCTGAATCTAGGGGCTGTCCTAGAACAGAGCTGGCCCTCTGGATCAGTCTGTTCAGTTTCTTCTTGTTCCCAGCAAAGATGCTGCTGCCTCAGCAGACCACACCTTAAAAAATGGCTGATGCCACTACAGACTCATCAAAGGTCTTCAGGAGCACACCCTGCCCTCCAAAATACCTGAGCCTCTGCAGTAGGTACTGCCTGCTCTGTCCTTTATTGTAAACTTTATTCCAGTTTAATGCTCAGGTGAACATGTATTTGTAGCTTTGTATTTGTAACCTCAATGTCCACACCCTGGATGTTCAGTGGTTTTGGTGGAAGTTGTTTGTGCCTGCGAAAATCTATCACCAGCTCCCTGGTTTTGCCAGTGTTGATCTGGAGGTAGTTCTGCTGGCACCAGTTCACAAAGTCCCAGATGAGTTCTCTAGACTGCCTGTCATCCCCACCAGTAATGAGGCCAACTGTTGCAAAGTCATCAGAGAACATCTGCAGTTCTTGAAGATGTAGGAGGAGTCTGCAGTGAAGATATTGAAGAGACCTGGAGCCAGAACTGTTCCCTTTAGGGCCCATGTGCTGCAGACAACCCTGTCTGACAACACAGGGTTCTCACATACTGCGGCTGGTTAGTGAGGTAGTTCAGAGTCCATGTGGTGAGGTGATGGTCCGCTACAGTGTACTCCAGCTTTTCCCTCAGGATTGTGAGTGGGATGGTGCTAAGGCACTGAAGAAATCAAAGAACATGATTCTCACAATGCTCCCAGCGGTCTACAGGAGAGAAAAGGATCGATGTTGGAGGTGAATGACAGCCTGCTGACGACAGAGTGGAGTCAGGGTGGGATATTCACCATTATCAGGATGACACGTGAGAATTTCCTCATGAGGTAGTATGGTCTCATTCTAATGGCTGACAGCTCAATGTCTTTACAGCAGAGTTGATCTTTCACGGGGATGTGCCCAGGGTTACACCATCTGTCTTTTACAATCATGCCAGGTCCCCTCCTTTCACCTCACTGCTCTCCTTCGTCCTGTCTCTGTTAGCAACAAAATGCTATACTCCCGGTATTCCCTGTGATGTTGAGTTTTGGGAAGAGATTTTACAAGCATGATGATAGAGGGGAGATCTTCTTCCAGCGCTATGACGCTCACTTCCATCGTGACATCCCCATCTGTTCCTCCTCAGCTTGCTGTCGTGTCTATCCTCAGGTAGCAGAGATACCAAGTGTAAGCAATGGAGCAATGGTCTCTGAATATGTACGTAAAATGAGAGAAATAGAAGAGTTAAATGGCTAGAATGAACATGATACAATTATGCATGATATTGGTCTTTAATAATGAGGAATTACACAAAGAAATTAAACGAATAAAAATAGGAAAAGAGGTGCGATGAGGAGAAGAGCTGCCGTAAAAGGTCATCATTCGATTTATTTATAGATTAATCACATTGTCATTCCTGAATTTAAGATGCAGTACACCAGTGTGCCTCTGTCACCAGTGTGTCTTTTTTACCCCAGCCTAAATAGGTGACCATAAACAAACCAAAATTAACAAATAAAAATATGGTTTGGCTTTTAATTCTGTTTTAAAGCATTGGATAATTGAAAACATATCTAGAAACTTACCCTCTCTTTATAGATTGATACTTTCAGTGGTTATAGGCAAAAGTATTATGCATCTTTTTATGATCCTACAGAATACTTGCTAACATACTGGGTAAAGATTAAACTGACCTAGCCATTTGTGCATCTCCTTCAACCAAAAAGAAAGGACCAATCTTAAAGGACTAAGGACAATAAAATTTTCCTAGATTATCTGAAATGAAAAGTTTGACCTACTGTGTTTTAGGTAATAGTTTGAAAGTGTTCCATCTATTATTTTACCATAACCAGTGCTTTTATGTATATCTGCCTACAGCAATTTAGTCCTGTCCATTCAAGTCATAAAGAGTGTTTTGCCTGGGCTGCTTTTTGAACATGGCGCAAAATACAACAACCAAGCAGAACATAAGCCAAAGACATATGTCAGTCTGTTTAATTTGAATGGAAGAAAAAGAGGTCAGAAAACAGTCATGTAAATTTCCCCAGGGAAAAAATAAAAAACATAAAGACTGAGCTAAGCCATCTTTATCAAAAAACTTGCCTGCATTTAAAGTTAAGGATTTTTTTATTCTACTGAACAGTTGTCCTTCAGTTACAAGGCTTTGTTCTGACAGTGTGCATCTAATTCAGACTCCTCTTATTCACTTAGAGGCCTTAATAAGATGTCCATGGCTCCTGAAAGGTTTTCATTTCTGGCTTCTCGGAGTAGGGTATAACAGGAATAGACACTGCAGGAGTTAGAAATCATGGCAGTGTTTCAAAATTATGGCAGTGTTTCAACAGATTAAGTCAAATTTTTGTTATAAATCAGCCAGATAAACATATTCCCGGCCAACGCATCAGTTAAGGGGCAGATGGTGGCCTAGTGGTTAGGGCGTTCGCCCTGCGATCAAGAAGTCGTGGGTTCGATTCCCAAGACTG
>JBBJLS010072626.1:0-10254 GCA_037577275.1 Bryconaethiops microstoma
AAAAAGAGTAAACACAGTTGTTTGACAATAAATGGCTTCAGCCAACCACTAACCATGAGTGAAAGAAAAGTTTTTGTATTATCATTCATATTCTCAGAAAAATGGTCATAAATTCTGCCAGGCTATGTGAACTTATGAGCACAGCTGTATCTACTCACGCTTTTTGTTTTCACATGTTCATTTGGTTTTCTAAATGAAATAAGTTAACATATACACTGTACAAAATAACCAATTATAGCATTTTTGTTATTTTGAGTGCAGAAAATGTTTAAGATAAATGAAAAAATGTTTAATTTTCTGCCAAAATATTGGGAAGGAATGTTTAGAAGCTGATGATCAGAGAATCACAAAGAAAAACTTCTCCTTTCTGTTTTCAATAAAAGTCCTAAAGTTGCATGACCTTCATGCACGGAGCCTGAAACAAATGGAAATATGAAGGATGACAGCTGGATGCTGCACCAATCCTGATCTAATTAGTGGAGAATCTGACTGATGAGAATGCACTACTTGGTATATATGTGAGAAATTATTAGATTATTCTTGATCATTTAAAAAATATGAATAAATATAACCTAATTAAAGCATTTTCATCAACAGTGTCAAAATGTCACAGTAGCATCTATGAAGACCATCAAATCCTAGTTGAGCAAGGAAGCAACAAAAATATTGAATTAACATTTAGAAAAGTGGAAATATAAACTGTATCCAAGTGGTTATTTCATGTTAGGTTAAATTATATTATATTTTAGAGGCCTCAAGTATCTGCTATGGGAATCACAACTCTACAGGATCTGTTTGGAATTACTGAAGATAGGATCATGAAAAATGTTCAAGAAAATATTTGATTATCACTGAAACTATGAGCACTAGAGATGACAACTGCAAATCTCGGAGAATGCAACTGGCCATTCATCTCCACTGTTGGCAATTACCTTGTGTTGGGTCCCAAGCAGCTGAAGTAGCAATGAAAATGGTTTCGGCCAAGCTGAATTTCATCCTTACTGATTATATTGACACAAATTGTACAGACTCAGTGCACAAATATGGGCTTTCTGGTTGGAGATGTTATAGCCACAGTTACTGATACATACTGCAGTTGCCTGGATGATCTAAAAAGAATGATGATTTAGCAATTTCCTCCGGGATCAAAAGTTTTCTAATTCTGATTTTCCAGTACCTCTGGTGTTTAAAGTGGACAATAGTCTGCATATTTCCAAGGAACTGAGAACAGATTTGATAGATGCCACTTTCCAAGCCAGGCTGAAGTGAGTGTGATCCATCTCAGTGCTCCATGAGGCTCTTAGCAGGGAAAGCAAGGAGCTGATTGGAGCGTTTGTGGACCATTCAAAGCACCACTTTTGACAATGACCCACTAAAAGCCTGGAACACAGTAGGTCTAACCAAATCATGGAAGGATCATCAAAGAATATTTACACTACCCCTGGTGTTCCAATATAAATTGATGCTTTTGATTACGAGCCCTCTGGCTTGTTGGCTCTTATAAAAAATACAGAAACATTTTGACAGCTCCCCTGATTCTTTTTCTTATTCTTATTTTTATTATTATTACTATTATAAATTGATAGTACAAAAGAAGAACAATAAAAATAGATAAAATAAACATAATATATAAAATAAACATAATATATATAAAAAATTAAGTTTTGAATGTTGGACTACTCACACAATCCAGTTGTATTCTTACTGCTGAAGAGTGATTATACAGTGTAAAAGAGGAGCTGCATGGCGGCGCAGTAGACTCACAGTGAGAAGGTCCTGGTTCTCCCCGTGTCTGTGTAGGTTTTTCCCAGGAGCGCCAGTTTCCTCACACAGTCCAAAGACATGTCAGGTGAACTGGAGATGGTGTGACTGTGTCCATGAGTGTGTTTGTCTGTTGATTTGCCCTGACATGGCCTGGCAAACTGTCCTAGGTTTTGCTCAGCCATTCACCCCATGATCTCTGGGTTACTCTCCAGCACCTCCACCATTCTGGATAGGGTAAGTGGATCAAAAACAAAAAAACACATTTTACAAGTAAACAGTTCTATTGTGCAATATAAGAGACAATTCAAGGAATCTAATGTAATCATTAGAAAGAAATAACAAAAATGATTTGTTCAGTAAACAAAAACTGGGTAAAGCCAGAAAATTTAATATTTCTTAGATTCTTAAATATTCCTTTCATTTCTCTTGAAAACACACACACAAATTATGAAAAAAAAATAAAATTGGCATCTCTGCTTGATCTGCCTCTTGAGACTACGGTTGATTTTCTGAAAATGAAAGACTTTATTTTGAATTAAACGTCTTTTATTTGCACACAAACCAGATCAGTGCATCCTCAATCAGAGGGGCTCTGTCAGTTTTTCACAGCAGCGCAGTCAGGGGGACCTAAAAAACTACCTGAAACTCAATTCTCACTATTATTGAAAAACATCTGGTTCTCTGCAGGACTTCCCAAATAAAAGTTCAGTCATTCTGAAGGTTCTCAAAGAGTTCTTCTTGCTGAAACAGTGAACTGAAGCAGTCCATATGTTAACTATTCTAACTCTAATCAAACTAACCACTGCTAATACAAAAATGTGTTCATAAGAGTCAAAAATAATTTTACTCTTAAACACACATAAAAATGAAAAAATCAGTGTAATAACAATCAGGAGTAAATCTGGGGATTTTGTAAACAGAACAGGATGGGCGTGTCACGTTTGCTCCCCTTCTCCTCGCATGCAGGGCAGGCACACTGACACCAAGGATACTCAAAATGCATCATAAAGTTTCTTTTATTTTAAACAGAAAAGAACAAAAAACAAAACAGGCATGAGAGCCAAAATCTAGAACTATAGCTTACTATAACTAAAGGAGACAGGAGAAAAACGAGCACACGAGTGGGGATCACGAGTGGGAATAACGACCGGGGATTACGACCGGGTTGACCGACAAAGGAAAACTGAACACAAAACCCTTAAATAACAAGACACAAAGACAAAGCACCAATAACTCAACACTAATACTTAAACTATAATAACACCCAGGTGAAACTAATAAACATATATTCAACTTAAACAAGGGTGGCCTCTAGTGGCCTCTAGTGGCCACCCACCGTCATCGACCCCAACCCTGACAGGATTTAGCCATGAAGACAAAAAGACAATTTAGGCCACGCCCACGCCATGGCGGTAATCAACGCTGCACTTCTTATTGATTTGTGTAACAGGTTATATTTTATTGATTTGTGTACCGGATGATTTTTTTTTATTTGTGTGACGGGTGATTTTTTTTTATTGATTTGTGAAACAGGCTGTGTTTCACTGATTTGTGTAACGGGCGATTTTTAAATTTGTGTAACGGGCGATTTTTTCATTTGTGTAACGTTTTTTTGGTGTTTTTTTGGTGTAACAGGGTATTTTCTGTAACGGATGTTTTTTTTATTGATTTGTGTAGGCTCTAGACAAGTCTAATCAAGATTAAACAAGTCTAATCAAACTAACCCATGCGGGTACAAAAATGTATTTATAAGCTTTTACTTGATTCGTCTTTATTACAAGACTAAAAACATGCAGAAAGCCGTCCCCGGGTTGTTATAGGAGTGATCAGCAGTACTAGAATACTCAGTCGGTGGGGGGGGTCTTCATGTCTGGATCACCCTTCGTGCAGTGAAGAATTCAACCAGCAAATAAAGAAGGTAATATAATATTTTACTATGAAATAATTCTAATTATCTATTCGTAGTTTTACTACTTATGAATGCTACATATAAATCCCTTTAAATTATAATTTATAATGATGCCCCAAATATTATTGAATGTATTAATAATAATAACAATAATAATGTATTGTTGGGTTAAATAGCAACAATATTATTGTTGTTATGAGCAACAAATGTTGTTGTTGGATTCATAATTAAAGCTGAGAAAATATAACTGTATTCTCAGGCACACCTGTCAGGTGACACGGAAGTGAACATGTCACATGCTATAAAAGCCTAGGTCAAGGCGGTAGATGTATTACCACATATGAAATGTGGTAATATGGTAAATCTGTGGAAGTATTTTTATTTATTAGCCGCTTCATCTTTCAACCATCTATGTGTTATGTCTCTTTCCACCTTGTCAGGTGTCTACTAGGATAAGAGAATCAGTGCAACATGGAGGGTGTAGAAAGTAAGAGGAAAGTGAGAAGCCCTTCATTCACAGAGCCTGAAAAGAATAGAAACATGAAGGATGACAGCAGTGAGCGCCTTGTGAGAGCCAAGCAAGTCATCCCAGACTTGGAGCAGCTGGATGCTGCACCAATCCTGATCCATTTAGAGGAGAATCTGACTGACGAGTATGCACTGTTTGGTATATATTTGATACATATGTGAGAAATTTCAATGTTGTTCTTGATCATTTTCAAAAACGTTTTTCTTCCCCTGTGTTTTAGGCAGTGGAGATCAGTCTGTCAGGCGATCCCAAGTCTGCAAACAAAGGCCATGATGTGTCACATGTGTTCGATCATCATGAACATTGTTGCTGAGGCGGCTCTCAAGATTTTTCTGCCAGTTCTGAAGGAGGTTATAGGTGTGGATCTGAGATCGATGCTGCTGAAAGATTCACATCCTGCCTTCCAGCATGGAGCAGATAAATGTACAATGGAAACAGAGGATGAAACAGAAACTTCTTCCAAAAGGTAAATACACCCTTACTTTATACTGTAAATGACAGTGGGTCTTTTTAAGAATTTTAAAGTTTCATAGTATTCTAATCTTTCCTTGCCCTGATAGTTTAGACTGATCTTGAGCAATATGTGTAGTTTCTGACATTTAGCAACAACAAGGTTATAAATGGTTATTTAAAGTATAAAGAGAACAGCTTTTATATAAGTTGATGTATCGCATTTATTTTCTGAAACGGGATGAGGCTGGTCCTCCCATTCTGAATTTACATTAACAAATGTGTGCCACTATACTTACAGTACACATTGATTAACAAAAGTGTTCAGCACTAAATATAGCCCGGGTAAAGCCTTTTTATGATCTGTGTCAAAGTGTAACAGCAGCATCTGTGAAGGACATCAAATCCTTAAGGACATCAATTTCCTTGAATTACAAAGGTTTAAAGTCTAAAAATAGTATTTTCAGGAGTTTTGAATCACAGTTTTTGTGATGTCACAAAACCAAAACATTTAAATATATCTCCTTATTCTGACCACAGTAGTATAGCCCTGCCTGTTCATGCACCAATTCACAGACACATTTAATGGTTACAATTTTGACTTCTGTTAGTTTACATTAAGAATGCTATAAATAAGACCAGCCAGTAACTCACCCAGAGCTGTGATTTGTCACCCAGTCAGAAATAATGTGGTTGTTTTAGATTATTTGCATATTGCAGCCTTTTGTGATATCAGTATTTCAGAGCCTGACATTGCGATAACGATCAGTAGATGTGCAGACATCGTAAACTTTGTCCAAGTGGTTATTTCATGTTATGTTAAATTATTTTATATTGCATTTTATAGGTCTCAAGTATTCGCTGTAGGGACGACAACTATACAGGATCTGTGAGGACAGGATCCTGAAAAATGTCCAGGAAAGCATTCAGTTATCACTGAAAGAACTGAGCTCTGAGGCTAAACTACGAGCAGCAGAGATGACAACTGCTATAGTGCGAGATGTGGTATACCAGCTCAATTTGGCCTTGCATATAAAAATCTCAGAGAATGCAACAGGCCGTCCATCTCCACTGTTCAGCTGGCAGTTACCATGTGTTGGGTCCCAAGCAGCTGAGATAGCAGTGAAAATGGTTTCAGCAAAGCTGAGTTCCATCATTACTGATTATCGTGCAACAAACTGTCCAGTTTCAGTCAACTTTGTAGTTGAAATTGTAACTGCAGTTATTGATGCATACTGCAGCTGTCTTGATGATCACGAGAGAGAGCCGAGGTTAACAGAAATTCTCTCTGCTTTAAAAGAAAATGTTCAGCCCTTAAATTCTCAAGCTTCAGTGAAGGGCACACTGAGGTTGAAAAATGACACGGCTATCTCAGAAAAGCACTTCACCACTGCATGCAGCGGATATAAACAGCAATCTGCAAGTAGTACCAGCACTGCGGTGGAGGACATTTCTTTAAGTGTACCCATCATTCGCACTCTTTCCAGTGAGCAGTTTCACAAAAAGGCCAAAGGAGATATTAGTGATCTGTTGATGAGTTCTGTGAAGAGCATGGTCTCTCTTTCCATTGATGAAGTTTCGAATCGTGACTGGTTTGGACCCTCTGGTCAGCATTTGGATTCTATAGCATCAGACATTGTGCAATATTATATTGATGTTGTGATGGAATCATTCGCTCTCATTAATGATGGACCAGAGGAACATGCAGATGACGCCACAAGCAATGGGACAACCCTAAAATCCCAGATAAGTGACCCCCAATCCGAACACATTACTGCGAGAAGGACAACATTCCCTGCTGTCAGAAACATTTACCAAAGAGTCCATGATGGGCTGTCAGATGCTTGCAGATGTTTTGGCATGGATGTGGAGACTGAGGCACAATCAAGTAAGAGAGAAGCATCGCTCTCTGAACACACAAGTGGGAGCATTCCTTGCCAAAACTTTAGTGAGAGCGCCCGATCTTCAGAACCTGTTCTCGACATGAGTACAAAAGAAGTTATCAGAAACCTGCTCATTCTTTCCAACAGGAAGAAGACATTCAGGCAAGTTCATCTGGTTTCAACGAGCAGACCTCCGCTCTGTCGCTTATGGTTAATCATATTATAGATGATGTGCTGTCAGATCTTAAGAATTCAGTTGATCAGCACTGTCCTTCATGGCAGCTCCAGGAGCCTCACTCAAACATTGCCAAACTCTCTGATTGTGAATTTCTGATGAGGGCAGCTGAAAAAGTGAATGAGATTCTTCTACGATCAAAGAATGTAAAACTTTCTGATGAGGTTGACCTAGTTAATTCAGTAGTTAAGGACATCCAAAAACTTTTACATTCCATTCAGCAGACAACATCTGGCATCCTAAACAATACTAGGACAGAAACCACAGAGACTGCTCTTGGAGACTTAAATACCACAATACTATCATCAGCGCAGATGATTTTTAAAAATGTTTTTGACAAAGTTAATGGCAGTGTTACAAAATGTCTACCAGAAGCTCAGGAAGATAAAAGCGCTGCAATTGTACTTGCAAATACATCCATAAGCAAGGTTCTTGTTTCTATTAGCTCAGATCTGCAACGTTCAGAATTCAACCAAAGCTCCGTAGAACATCTACTGGCAAGGGATGTATTGGACAGCATGTTAAAATATGTTGATGAAGGATATGGACTTTCAGCAAGTCGTGAGGTCTTTGATCAACTTGAGAGGCTCACGCCTACTAGGATATTCTCCTCAGATTACATTCGGAGCAAAACGAGCTTGCCTTCTGAGGATCAATCACGACAGACTCACGCACTACAGTGTAAACAATCCACTACCTCTCTAAAAACCGTAATAGGTAGTGTTGTGGACTCTATTTTTGGGATCTTTGATTCACAGGAAAACCTGAGCATTTCTTCTGCTACTTCTCTCGCTTTGACAGTAGCTGAGCTCCAAATGCTGAGTGCCCCTGAAAATATTAGTGAGTTTACTAAACAACTTGTAGACCAAATTTACCTGCTACTAGACAGAGATTTCAGTCCTCAGGGGATGAATATGCCAGCAGGAAAAAGTCTGTCTGACTCCATTCTCTTTACATGAGTAAGACAGAAAAACATCAGCAAGCCTGAAATTTCTCAGCTTGTCTATGAGTTTGCAGAAAAATCCATTAAGCTTCTGCTGCTGGCACCCTTTCCATCGCAGAACACAGATGTGGACAGTCTGCCGACTGATAAGCTCAGTGATGACATGGTTGTCCCAATTTGCATAGTCCAAGAAGACCAGAAGAAGTCACTGGCCTCATCAGAGCTTATCACAAAAACTGTCAATTCATTCTCAAACGTGATGGCAAACCAGGTCGTAGAGACAATCTCCCTGTCTTCAGAATTGTCTTTAAAGAAGTTTCCAGAGTTTTCCAACCCTCTGAGTGAAAGTACCATGTACCCGAGCACTACGTTGTCACAACAGAAACATCATCTCGACAGCTGCCCTGACTTATCAAACAGAGCAAAAGAACTCATTAATCAGATCATCTCAACACCGTCAAGTGATTCTGCTTGTGCCCTGACGCATCTGCAACATATCTATCAAACAGTCTTTAAACACATCGCTGAAGAATATGGATCCACTTACCTGCTTAAGGAAGTCACGGACCCTCATCATTCTGAATTTGACATGATCTTACTGAGCTCACTGACTAAGGCAATGGAAGAAGAAAGCATGAGCAAAACCAGTGCCACAAATAATTCTGGACATGCATTGAGCCTGTAGTGGACACTCAGAGCAAGAAAACCAGGAAGGGGATATTCCATCGTATTTTAAACTTTCTGAACATCAAGAAGACTCGGAAAACCTCTAAGGTAAATCATTGAATTGACTTTTTTTTCCAGTTAAATGAAATTTACATTTGTTACGTTTGAAGTGTTAAATAGTTGCACTTGTTAATGCAAGTTTACCAATGAATGTGTCAATACGTCACATTTAATTACCTGATTCCAAAAATTTTGTTCCAAACTACTTTGGAGCACAATTTGTCTTAAATAATGGCTTTATAAATGTGATTGGTTTTGATCAATGCAATTTCATTTTTTCATAATTAGAAATCTGAAAAGAAGATCAAGGAGAAGGATTGTTCCAGTGGCAGCCAGTCTCCAAACACCACTACTGGCACAAGCACGGGTTAGTCCATATTTCTACGATCATGAATACGACTGTGACTGTTTCCGGGTTTAATATACTCTGACTTAATGTAAATTTCTTTTGTATTTATCTCCAGGTGCTGAGAAAAAATCATTTTTCACTCGTGTGAAAATTATGTTATCTCGGAAATAATTGATTTGTGCAACAACAACCTTTAATTCATCCCAGTTGTTTCCTATGAGGCTTTTGACATTTTGGAGATTTTGATTGATGAAATGTAGACTTTGGTTGAACTAATGCAAGGCACTCAGCGAAAAATTAATTCATCAAAAGGCACCACATATAACCTATACAGACAACACTCTACAGCTACTATCAACAGTGAAATAATAGAGGTTTCTTTAAGAGTACTTTCCAGTGTCTCTACAGTTGAAGTGTAGAGTGCAGAATTGAAAGATGCCATTTTTCAGGCCATGTTGAAGCACATGGGATCCGTCCCATTGCTTCATGAGGCTGTTAACAGGGAAAGCAAGGAGCTGATTAGAGCCTTTACAGTGTCTATTATGCAGATCATTCAGTCAACCACTTCTGCCATTTCCTTCAGCCCTCCACAACTCTTCGTCTCACAAACGGCTGCTATTATCACTAAAAACCTGGAACACAGTAATCAAATCATGGAAGGATCATCCAAGATACAGTTGATAATGAGTCCACAGAATGGTTTACTTTACTGTAACACAGAAACAACATCTCGACAGATCCCCTGACGTACCATACAGAGCAGAAAAAAAAATCTCAAAGCTCTCAAGTGATTCTGCTTGTGATAGTGCACAGTCTAATTCATAAGATGCACCAGATCTAGCAAGCAGTCTATTGAAAAATATGAATCAACTTAAGGAAGTCTACTTGAGGAAGTCACGGACCCTCGATATTCCACATTTGACACAATCCTAACCTTACTGACTGACCAAAAAAGTGTGAGCACATTAGTGCAGACCAATTGCACTAATTCTGGACCAGGCACTGAGTCTAGAGTGGACAGTCACAACAAAATGAACAAGACAAAAAGGTAAAAAAAAAACATGAAGACCTCAAAGGTAAAAAACAGATTTTTTTTAAATCATTTTCTTTTAGATTGGATTATCTTAATTTTAGTAAATTAATGAGACTTTTATTTACATTTCGTGTCAAATGTGTTAATACATCATTTTTAATAGACTCCGTCTTAATTTACATTTATTTTATATTTGTCCCCAGGTGCTGCGAAATACTCTCCAAACATTTCTTCAGGAGACTGTCACGGATCTGGTCCGTGGCCTCCAGAGGGCAACCACGGACCCCATCTGGAAAGAACTCTATCACGGTTCCGGTCCGTGACCGCTAGAGGGCAGCTTCAGACTATACTATCATGTACCAGCTGTTCCTCGTTAGGGGACAGTCCCACGTCATGCTAAGACGTATCAGCTGCTCCTCGTATAGTTTGGGGA
>JBBJLS010072627.1:0-10254 GCA_037577275.1 Bryconaethiops microstoma
TATGCTAATTATACCACTATCATGCAATATATAACTAGCTTCATCACAAAAACTGTACGTGCAGGAAAAACTAAACAGATTTGAAATCAGCATGAAAAACACTACAAACCCCACATAAACGTATCTCTGATGATTTTGACCTGTTGACCTGTGTAATTCATCACATGCCCAATCATTGAACTTTGAACCTTTGTTGTTTTTGCCCATTGGAAAGAATAAATTGAATTTTTTGAAACACGACTTATACACCCAACACAGACCTTTGTGATAAACAAAAATGTTCTAATACTGAATAATTTTGCCCATGGATGGACAAAACAAAGTACAATACATTTCTCAAGTGAAAGAGGAACTATTCTTGGTAAAATATTTAATTAAAAAATCTACATTGAGAATACTGTTGAGAACTGATGTGAATTATCTGTTATTTTTAAAGTATGTCTGGAAAGTCGATGGCATTTTGTGCAGTCCTGAGAAGCCTGTCTCTGATAATTGTTATGGTGACCCTGGAGCTTCTTAGCATGAGCATTGCTTACTGTTTTGTTTGTATTTCATTATTTTTACCCCAAATATAGATTTGTTTTTGTTTTTTTTACGTGTGATGATATTTTCACTATGATGGTATTTTATGTTTTAATTAACTGCTTAATTCCAGTAATGTAAGAAGAACTTGACTTTTGGTTACTGCTGTCTTTACAGTCTAAAAAACTGGCTAAAATGCATATGCCTGCAGTAATGTGCTTCATTATATGATTAATGAACCAGATTATTTTGCTATGTACCTGTAGACAACAACTGCATGACTAATCAAGCAGTTTACTACAGGGAGCTAGCTAGTCCACAGAAGATCTGACTTGATAACTTGGATTTTTCTATGTTGAACTACTTAATGTAACAAAACTGAAGGCCCTCAGACAGCTGTGAATGAGCTGTACATTATAAAAAAACTGTACTACAGTAGCAGTTGAACTCTAATAGTAAAGTCTTTAGAAGTACAGTAATAAAACAATTACAAAGTATTTTATTGTATACTATAGGATGAGTATTTTAAATACACAGTAAAAATACGCAGTACTAGAAAAATTACTGCCAGTAATTTACTATAATGTTACTCCATACTTCAGTGAAAAAAAACAAAACACTCCTTTGAAAGTACAGACGCAACAAAATTCTATATTGTTTGACAAACAAGCTCTAGTAAGAATGAGTTAGTGTGCAATAGTTATTGATATATGGTCAATAATGCTAGAATTCCCATAATTTAAGATATTTTCATCATTTTGTTGCACTTAGTAGATGTAATCAAGGTCGGACTGACCATCAGGCGTATCGGGCGTTTTCCCGGTGGGCCGACGTGCTATTTGGGCTGACCGTATATTCATTTATTTATTAATTTATTGATCTGACTGACCCATAAGACTCATAGATCCGCGGCCCGAATGACACTGGGCTGACCCAATCAACTTTTTAAACACAACCCCTTTCCCTGTGCATGCACAATTCATTCATCAAAAAAAGTAATCACAGGAGTTTATTTCCCAACCACCGGCCCATGAAACACTACACTGCGGCCCATTGGTTCTTTTCTTCACTGACACGGGGCTGGCCCAATCATATCTTTAAACACCTCCCACTTTTGGCTCTGTGCCAGTGTGTTTTATGTCTTGTTACATTTATGAACGTGAGTGAATTAAGCTAATAATATTATCAGTGTTACTACTAGGAGAACGGTTATTTATAACACATTGTGTACACTAGCATGAAACAATAGACATTTAAGTTAGTTCTTTTATGTCTTTCATGCTGAACTAAATCATCTTATTGAAAGTGAGAACATTATTTTTTTTGCCTCTAACACTTTTGGGGCATGGTGTTAGAGGCAGCTTTTCTGTAGGTATTTGTGAACAATATACAGGCATTAAAGACGTGCACACTTTTTAAAATCTCTCTCTCTCTGTCACACACGCACACATACAAAAAGCCCTCTCTTTTTTCCCAAATATTCATTAAAAGATTTAGCTTCATCATTTTTGACTGGGTAAGATAAAAATATATGGAATACTTCTTTTTTGAATGCTACTTTGCTGAATACTACTTCGTTGGTATACACATACATGGAAGCGCAAAAGTGGGTGGTGTGCGTAATTGTATGTGGTGGGCCGTTCTACCCCAAAATGCCAGGGCTGTTATTTTGATCTCTTCTCATGTGACAGCTTTCCAACCAATCATGCTTGTTGTGGTGATGAAAGTGACTTATGAGTTAGGCCACCGCTAACCATTATTAAAATGCTGTTTACAAATCAGATATTTTATAGTAAATACAATAACTTATGGGCCAGTACTATGTTTACCTAGTACAACATTGTTATTGTTATAATATTATATGGTAGGTTATGCGGAAGCTAGTGTGGGCGTCAAATAACTTAACAATTCCAATTCAAACAAAAAATGGAACTGGAACTCACCAACAATTAGCTGAAACTGAATTGGAATTGAACTGGAGTTTCAGGAGGTGGAACTGAATTTAATGAAATTCTTTCAAATTCCATTTTTGCTATTTCTGTCATGTGCACCAGGTTACGTGCCGTCAATCGGGTTCGCAAATGACGTCACGCCAGGTATAAAGGTAGGAAGAGCAGGTAACACAGTACACAGACATTGAGCTCTAAGGCCCAACCACGTGTCCCAACCCCCCTCAAAGCCACGGTACCGTGAGTACGCTATTCCTCTCACCTCAAATCCCCTGTAACCTGGTGCACGTGACAGTTTCTGAGGGTTTATTTGAGATTACATGTAGTGACATGCATTGGTATTTATTAGTATTTATTGTAACTCACAGACACCAAGTGGTGTATGAAAAACAGTTGAAGTAATGTTTATCAAATAAAACTGAGATATTTTAAATGAAGAATAAAAGAGTGAACAGTTTTCAGATTTCAAATTTTGCATTTTTTAGGCAGTTTATTAGGGCTTTCCGATCTCAGTGTTAATACTGAAGTCTAGAGTTCATACACAAATCTGGTTCCCAAGATAGTTCAAGATAACACATAGAAGCAATTCAAAGTGAATCAAGAACCTGACTAACACAAAATCTCCAGTCTCACACCTTCAACATAGGGCCAAATTGGCCTTCATGTATACCCTTCAGGTAGACCCCTTCAACCTGCATGGAATTCTAAGAAATGCCATTATAATCAAATATAGGATGTTGTTATGGATGTAGATATAGTATATATTTGATGTAGTAGTATGTAAAATAAACAAATGCAAACAAGACATTTATATTTTTTTCATCAAGAAATAAGTCATTTCAGAAATTAACATGTATAATGGAAAAAAGACAATATTTACCTTGTATTTATTTCATATATTTGTGTGATTCATAATATTCAATAGATATTATTTAGCAAATTAAGTCACATTATCTTAGAAAGTTGAATTTTGTAGTATTTATTTAAAATCAATTCTGTTTCCTGACATTCCAATTCAGTTACTTCAGTTGCAAGCAATTCTAATATAAATTCCAAGTGCCAGAAGTGAACTGGAATTTATCATGAACTCTCAGTTCAGTTAATAAATGGCCCCATTTATTAACTGTGGCTAGATTTGTCGGTAGTTTCATTCATTACACACTTATGCCTGTTTGTTTTTTTAGTAATGACTTGTGTACAATAATTTTCCTCGAAATGCCATAATTTTAAACCTGGTACGATGCTTTATTTTTTCTACCTTGCAGCTCTGTAATAAAAAGACCTGTCTGATGAGTTGTCTGCAGACAGATCTCCTTAATGCCACTTCTTAGCACATCAAAATAATACACAAGATTCATGGAAATGAATTTACTTGAACGGGTATAATAACCATTCAGATTCATAAAGTTTAAGTTGACTTTATGACTTTGTATACGTTATTATAGAGCAGTGTTTCTTAATCCTGCTCCTGACCACCCACAACACTGCAAAAAACTGCAACACTGAGTTATTATTAGCAGGATTGTGGAGCTCTAGTAGAAGTTTATACTTACTATGTTTATATGGATGTATTCATTGTTCATTCTGCACCAATAGTCATTCATTTAATTCATGTTTATATCAGTTTGTTTTTATTGAATAGTTTTGTTTTTTCAATGCTCCCATTCTTCCCACAAGTTTACTCTTTCTACTGTTTACTCTGTACGTGACACAGTACAAAAAGATTTCAGATTAAACAAGGAGGGACTTTTTGGTTTTTTATGATGGGATTGTTTATGCAAACTTGTTTGTTAATATATAAGGACACATTGGAGAGGTATTGGACTAATGGATAAGGGACACTTTTTGATTTGTGATTTATATAGTTATTCAGTTCAATATTGTGGAATATTGAACAATACTAACATGTAGTACTGACGTTTCTTTTACCAAGTTAAGCTTTACAGAGCAACCATGCAATAATAAAATAAAAATTATGCTCATGTTAACACTACCTGGAATGAAGGAATCACTGCGGCAGTCATAGAGCATCCCGGGATACAGAGCTCTTCCAAGAGCAGCCATTTCAATGGGCTTAGAATCCATAGCTGAAAAGGAGTTACACATGATACAAATTATACTACACAACATTACGATATCAGAGTGCAAGACCATGGAGAATGAACATTCTGTTAATTATGTCATCTAAAACAAGTGCCTTGTTGAAACAACCAGCACCAACTTACAAAAACATACCAGTCCAACATCGCACCTCCTTGCTAAAAAACCTTCTTAACATTTAATGTAATTTATTGTAAAACAATCAGAGATAATACCATAAAAAAGGAATATAACGCAAAATGTAAAGAATACAAAGTTTTAGATTTTATTTGATTGTGTCTTTAAAACTGCATCAGTGAAAGTAAACCAATATTCAGTAAAATAGTATCCCATGGTATCGATATGAAAGACATTTGAAAAGAAGAAAACCTTACAGTTTTAATGAGATTTAGTAAAAGCTGCCATCTTACCTTTTTAGGGTTTTCTAGAGGAAAACTGGCAAATCTGACTGAGGTTCCTGTCTTCAGTTTGGAGGAAGCATCATACCTACAGGCTTTATAGGCACTGGCTTTATGATGTACCTGCCCATTTCCAATGAAGTGATGAAACAATTTTTTTTTTGGTCACATATCACTTCTGTGGAACAGAATAGACGTTGGTTGAGCAAACTCACCAGAGGCCAAAATATTTTCAACTGGGTGGTCATGTCAGGTTAAAAAAAAAACAAAAATTAGTGCCTACTTCTCTTTCTTCAGTTTGGTGATTGTTTGTGTACATACAGTTTGAGCAAATTACTATTAATACAGAATAAATACCATTTATCTCTAGGTCTAATTCAGGGCACGCACCCACAAACAAGTGGGAGATGGCTGACCTGACAGTTGTCCAAAACATAATCCCTCCACAAGGCAGGTAATCCACAGAAGGTCATCGCTGAAAAAGCTGGCTGTTTGCGTAGTTCTGTATTGAAGCATATCCATGGAAAGTTGATCGGAAGGGAATAGTGTGGAAGGAAAAGGTGCACGAGCAACAGGGATGACCACAGCATTGAGAAGATTGTCAAGCAAAGCAGATTTCTCCAACATGATCAAAAACAGGAACACCACAAGACCACAAGTACAGACAGTAGAAAAGAGAGTACAAGAAAAACACAAGAGCAGCAAAACAACATTTAGTGCAGTCAGCAAAAGCTACAGTATTAGTCTGAATGAATACAGTATTAAGACAAGTACTGCATACTAGCAGCAGAGAGGTACATGTGCAAAAATGCAGAAAAGAGGTAAACAGCGATAAATATGATTGGGTAAATATAGTAGCAGGACAGAGAAGTGTTTAGAGAGATATTAACCCTGCTCTGGTGCCATGAAAAAAAATTATGGTGGAACCATGAATGCGCTTTAATGCACTTTAATAATAATAATGATAATAATAATAATAATAATAATAATAATAATAATAATAATAATAATAAATTTTATTTATAGTGCCCTTTTCATCGCAAGATCTCAAAGGGCTACAGGTTAAAAAAGAAAAGAAAACAAGGCAGGCATTAAAAAGTAGAAAGATTATTAAACAATAAATATAGAGAACATCTAAGAGGTGGAACCAAAGGTTTTGTTAAAAAGAAATGTCTTAAGACGTTTATTAAAACAGTCAGTAGGTTGTGGTTCCCTCAGGATGTCAGGGAGGGAATTCCACAGGCGTGGAGCAGCAACACAGAAAGCCTTATCTCCCATAGCCCTTAGGTTGGTTCTGGGTGTGTGGAGGAGGTTTGAGTGCATAGAGCATAGGGAACGTGTTGTGGGTGAGAAGTTCTTTGAGGCATGTCCATGGATGCATTGGTGTGTGAGGAGGGAAACCTTTCAATCCTGGTAGAGATGGGAAGCCAGTGGAGTGAGTGGAGGATGTGAGTGATGTGCTCCTGTTTGCACACTTTCATCAGAATCCTAGCTGCAGAGTTTTGGATGTATTGGAGCTTCTGCAGGCTCTTACTAGGGATCCCAAAGAGAAGTACATTACAGTAGTCCAGTCTGGAGGAGATAAGGGTATGGACCAATTTTTCAGCATCTGATAGGGAGAAAATGGGGTGGAGTTTGGAAATGTTACGGAGGTGGTAGAAGGAAGTCTTACAGAGGTGGTTGTTGGCGGTCCATTTTTACACCAAGATTAGTGACTGCTGATGAAAGAGAGATATTGGAGCCAGAAAAGGTGATGCTGGTTATGGGTGATGATTTGGTCTGGTGAGGAGTGCCGACCAGGATGGCTTTGGTTTTGGAACTGTTGAGCTGGAGGAAATTGTGCTCCATCCATAACTTTCTCTCTTCCAGACAGATGGTGAGTTGTGACGGGGATGACGGTGATATTGAGGATGAGGTTGCAGCTGTGGCATTAACACACAGCTGTGTGTCATCAGCGTAGCAGTGGAATGAAAATCCATGGTGGCTGATGACTTGACCGGGGGTATTAAGGTAGAGGATGAAGAGGATGGGGCCAAGGACCGACCCCTGGGGAACACCGCAGGAAACTGTGTCTGGGTTTGAGGTGGAGTGACCCATGGAAATTTATTCTGTCTGGTTTGTGAGGTATGATTGGAACCAACTAAGAGCAGAGTGAATGTGTGCAATCTTGGAAGGAAAGAAATCCATAAAAAGATTGCACTGTTCTGCTGTAGTGGAGGGGGGGGGGTTGTGGTTTGAGAAGATGGTTGACTGTAGAAAAGAATTTAAATTGTTTGGAATTTCCTATACTATTTCCTGTACTGTGACCTTGCCTCTTTAAGAGACTTTGAATGTTTTTGTTGGTGCTCTTGGTAGACTTGTTTGTAAACAGTGAGGCCAGATGTTTTGTAGCGCCGCTCAAGGACCCACCCTGCCGTCTTCAACTTCCGAAGCCCATTTGTGAACCAGGGCGCTGAGCGGGAGAAGGTCACAGTTCTGGTTTTAACAGGGGCATGGTGGTCCAGAAGGCTATTCAGATGGGTGTTGTAGTAGTCCACTGCTTCTTCAGCTGATGAGAAATGTGTGGAAAGACGCTGAAAGTCTGCTAACTGTTCTGGGTTAATGTTTTTGAGGTTTCTAAAGCATATATTGTGAGAGGAGCAGAGTTTATGATGATAAGGTCCAATGTGTACCCCCTGATGTGTGTGGGGACATCAACAAGTTGCTTCAAGTTAAAGCAGTCCAGAAATTGGATAAATTCAGCATCAAAGCGGCAGGAGGGGGTGTCAACTTCGATGTTCATATCACCTAAAATAACAACATAGACGGAAGATGTGCAAAAAGTTGTGAAGAGAGTAGACATCTCGGGGATGAAAAATGAATTTGGTTTCGGTGGTCGGTAAATGAGGAGCAACAGCAAGGGGGAAGGGGACTTACATTTAAATGCAAAGCATTCAAATGACGACAGTTCAGGTAGTGGTCTTTCTGGAGATAGCAATACCCAGGAGAACAGAACTAATTTAAAACAGGTTTCTGTAAGGCAAATCAGATCCAACCTCTTTTCCAAAATATGTTCATGTATAAGGCATGATTTGTTTGTAAGGGACTGCACATTAAATAGCTCCATTTTGGTATTGGAAGAAGGAGTGTGCCGCAGTATTGGTCGAAGTACTTTAAAATCCACCCTGCATCTTAAGTCCCGCCCCATGGAAGGTGCCGCCCCCATATAAGCGTGATTTCTATTAGTCAGAATGGTAGGCATGGTCTGATGATGTGTTTGGGGTGTGACAGTGTGTGTCGATGGAATTGGGTTACGCCCAGACCGTGAGTGCACAAACTTTCTGCAGGAGCTCCTGTGGGTGTAGCGCGGTCGGCGAGGAAGTCCAAGCTGTTTAAGAACTTCAATGCATGATGGAACTTTGGAGTTGTTGAATCTCTTCAATTGTTTGGCTGAGTAGTTTAACATCCCTCCGGTCGTTCTGATCTCGCAGTGACCACAGAAAATATAAATCAGTGTTTCAGAGTGGCGGTAAACAACCAGGAGAGAAAAGTCAAGCAGGAGAAAGTTCGGTGAGAAGCGGTAGCCACGACGTGCACAACGTACTCTCACTTCAGCTCCAGCCAGGCACAGAACCCAACTTTCTCTTTTGAGATGGTGTATACCACAAGAAAAACTAGAGAAAATAATAGTAAAATATATAGACTATACAATACTATGTACTGATCGGATGAATATTTACATTAAATCATAAAACTTTTAAAAATGCCAAACACAAACGTGCCAGACGGAGTGGTGTCAGTCTCGCCTGCATCCCCGTAACTTGATACATAGCAATATACACAGACAAATAAACCCAGAGGAACCCAGCGAGAGCACAAATGTCAACTAACACAACAAGCCCTTAAACACATTTTTTTCCAAGTGACTTTAAATATAATTGAATGGGAAGGGGTTAAGTTTGAACCCAAGCTGAGTACAGTAAGTTACCGTCAGCACAAACTAATACATTCTTGGAGATATGGGTTGATGAGCCTGTTGAGGAGGAACTACAGTGGTCTGCACAGAGCCCGACCTCAACCCAGCTGAACAACTTTGAGGTGAATGATTGCAAGTCAGGCCTCCTCATCCAGCATCCTGACCTCACAAATACTATCTTGACTGAATTGGCAGATTCTTACAGACACTCTCCAAAATATTGTGGAAAGCTTTCTTGTAAAACTGAAGGTTGTTGCAGACACAAAGGTGGGGGGTGTAGGTGGATGCAGAGCAATTTCATATTAAAGCCCATGATTTTGGAATGGGATGTCCAATAAATGCATTTAGTCACACTCTAGTGTCTACATACCTTTGGTTACATAGTGCGCCTTAATTTCAAATATGAATGCTACCTACCAAAACCACAGTTAATTCTAATGTAAGATTAACTAAATGTACTCTTAGCGTCAAACATTACAGTATGTAGAGACAATCAAAAGTATTAAACCTTCCATCTGCTGACCAGCTTTATGGAGATGCTGATTTCTGTTTCCATCATTGCTTAGTACCTGCCCACAGTGTCAAAACTGCTATAGAATGGTTTGCTGACCATGATATTACTGTGCTTGATTAATCAAGCAACTCACCTGATCTGAATACCATAGGGAACATGTCAACAGGATGATGAGAAACACCCAACCCAACAATAAAGATGAGCTGAAGGCCACTATCAAAACAACATGGGCTTCAGCAACGTGTCAGCAGTACCACAGGCTGATCACCTCTGTGCCATGCCATAATCAGAATCAGAATCAGAATCAGAAAACTTTATTTGTCCCGCAGAAAAATGTATATGTGGTGACTGCCACATCACACAGACACAGAGAGACACAAGACACCAGAGTAAAAGTCTAATGTAAAACTAAATAGAATTTGATAAAAATCGAAATAAAATTAAGTTATATCTGAGTAAAAATAAAAATCAGTGAAAACAAACAACTATAATATGAATAGAAGTGATAATATTGCACATAAAATGTTACAGTAATTAAGTGAATTAGCGCCATATAGAGGACAGCATACGATATTGCACATAATATTTGGTACTTTGACCCCTCTTGTAAGTGGCCAGAGAATTGTTAGACCAGTCCAGCTTATTGTCAATGTGTACACCAGGTATTTGTATTCCTGAACAATCTCCACATCCACCCCTCTAATGAACTAGGGGAGTGACAGGAGATCAAGGTCTTTAAAAGTCCACCACCAGTTCTTTTGTCTTTTGGATGTTGAGCTGCAATTGATTCAGCTCACACCAGTCCACAAAACTGTC
>JBBJLS010072628.1:0-10254 GCA_037577275.1 Bryconaethiops microstoma
TTTTTTTCTCTCTCTCTCTCTCTCTCTCTCTCTCTCTCTCTCTCTCTCTCTCTCTCTCTCTCTCTCTCTCTCTCTCAAGATGGTAGCTGAATGTGAGTGCAATGCTGCGTTCAGCCCTACGCTAGCTGCCACACACCCCTGTCCACATGCGCAGAGCCAGCAGCGGCTGCTGGAGAGGAGGCCTGTGTGTTGGGCAGGGAAGCTGCTGTCAGCTGATCGTCTGGGGCTAATATGTTTGGATATTTGGCCGTGTGACTTTCAGAGAAGGGGTAGGTTGGGGGAGGGTGTTTGACAGAGTGTGCTTAGCTGGGATTATCATGTTCTCAGTTTTCTTTTTTTCCTGCATTAGTCACTTGTTTTTGGCACCACCACCAGGACATTCTCTCCTTTCTGTTGTGTGGATTTGTTTGTACGCTGTGTTTGCTGGTGCAGTGGGGCTTATTTGGGTGTCCTGACAACCAAAGCTGCAGTCCCAGCCTGCTAGATGCTCTCCACCTCCAAGCCTCAGCCTTCATGATATAAGCGTCTGCGTATTGGAAGCTATGCCTTATTAAGATGTTGAGTCATGTGCTGGTCTTTGGGCATTCATTGGCTGTTTGCTCGTTCTCACTGACACTATCATTCAGGCCTCATGTAATGTGCTTACTTAGCTGTCAGTCTGCCTCAGTATACTGAGACAGCCTAGAATGCAAAAAATCCTTACAAAATTAGATGTTGTGTGTGCGGTGGAGCTTATTCCAGTGAGGCCAGCCAGTCGAGACCCTTAAAGGGGGGAATTTCTGTTGTGGCAGTTAGTGCTGAACAGTGTAGAGTCAAATTTTCTGCGTGCTACAGAAAAAATTTCAGAAGAACAAAATGCATAATGTGTACACATAAATATTTGCCTTCTGTATGGTTAATGTTTGCCACTGGTGGCCTAATGGTTAGGGCATTCGTCCTGCGATTAGAAAGTCATGGGTTTGAATCCCAAGACTGCTAGTGGCACCTTTGAGGTTCCCTTGAGGAAGGTACCATCCCCACACACTGCTCCCCGGGCGCTGTGTTCCTGGCTGCCCGCTGCTTCACTTGGTGACTGGGTTTAATACAGAGGAAGAATTTTGTGGTGTTCACGCTGTGTGCTGTGGTGTGTTCACTTATGACAGAATGGTCACTTAACTTAAAGCTCACTTTGGTTTAATGAAAAATAAGACAATTTAGTTGAAACTATTTCAGATTTGTAAGACCATCTTTAAGTATAAATAAATATAAGTATGTTTGTGTATAAATATGTAGTGAATTTTTATGTAAACTTTAGCAATACCAGGCAGCATTATGACAGATTAAGAATCCAGCTAAAAGCTTGAAAGTGTAATGTGTTAGAAGGGTGGTTTCTACGACTGTTGGCTTCTGGCCTTTTTTCCAGGCTGCGTTGGCAGAGGTAGCCCTCACAATCTGCTTGTGTGTGTGTGTCTGGGTGTGTGTGCGTGAGAGAGAGAGAGATGTGACTCATTATTCTGCTTTGAGGAGAATGTCACATGGACCGACGAGAATTCTCCTATGTCATCGCTGACGCGATAGCTGCCCACCCTCTATCCCTCGTTCTACTCTCTCGTTTGTTGACTGCGACGGAGACTCTTACAACAGGAGCTAATTGTCTTTGCAGTCGACATAATAAGGTTCTCTTCTTGGTTGCAGACAGGCCTTTTGATTAAGGGCTGCTGTTGGTGCTCTCTAAGAAGACAAGAACACAGCATTTCTTTGGGATTGTAATTTTTTACAAAGAATGGTTAGGTGAAAAAATCTAGTTTGATTTGAAGTCATTTTGATCAAACTTCAAAAAGAAAATTTCAAAAAGAAAAACGTTGTTGGGGTCTTAAGAACCCTGGGAATTACTAAAATAACTTACATTTTGACACCGTTGAAATTTTGATGCAGATACGGGGAGAAGGCCCTGAGTTTCATTCCCAGCTAGGGTGTCTGTAAGGTCCTTTTCTTGTAGAGTTTGCATGTTCTCCTTTTTTTTGCCTGGAACTTTACTTTCCTTGCACAGTCCAAAAACATGCACAGCTGGCAAATTGAGGATACTGCATTGCCACCAGGTGTGAATGTGTTTGTCTGTCTGTGTTTCAGCACTGTGATGGACTGACATCTTGTCCAGAGTGTTTTTCCATTTCACCTTGTCACCACTGGGATGGAATCAAACACTGCCCCCCATGAACCTAGATTAGATAAACATCTCTAAAAGTAAATGACATGACTTAACATACTCCACATTCACATTTTATTAAACATCCAGCAAATGTAAAGAATATCATGAAAAAAAATTATGAAACACTTAATCACTTATCACTCTTATTTGAGAACTGAGCATGGTCCTAATATTCTGATGAGCAGTGATTAACAACCCTCTGGCCCACACTCTCTGCCTGTTGTAACTGAAGCATGAAAGAACAAGCATAGTGGGGAGAAATTACTGAAAGTGGCTCTACATATAGTTGCTATCAGAACAAAGCCATTTATGTTTTGTTTTTTTTAATAAATTTTTTTTTTTTTTTTTTAACATAATCTGAAAATGAAAGCTTCGTTTACAGTTGTTAAAATGTGATAAATACACCAGTGGTTAAGAATGTTTGTTTTTTTTTCCTCTATGTGAAGTTTGCTTTTTCAGAGATTCATACGTCATGATAAGCAGGCTGTGCTCTGGATCTCTTAAAGACTGTCAGGTTCTTCTCACTGCTGAAAGTGTGTATGGGGAGTGCTATCTGATTAAAGGAACGAACTAACTAACTAACAAACGAATGCTGGTTTTGCTGATTAAATTCTGAGCAAAGTTTCTCTGTCTTGAACACTAGGAGAAATGTGAGGACCACAGTTTTTACATCCTGTTTTGACCTTCCATCAAACATATAGTAAAAAAAATTTAAGTAAAATAATGTAGTTTTATGACAGATTGCAACAAAAACAACAAATGGGTCAAAAAATGGGGGAAATGTTCTGCCTGAAATTGTCTGTAGTACATTGAGAAATATATGTTGTGAAATAGGTATTGTAATAGGTTATAGGATAGTTTGTCTGTAAAATTAGAAAATTAAATAAAAGTAAGAAAGTTTGTGAACAGCTGCGCCCTTAGTATCTGAATTATGCTTCTGTGCTTTCATGGTGTTGATATACAGTAAACCCCCACTTTAATGCAGATCAGCAGTCGTGGTTTCAGTCCAACGGGGACTTTTTCTGAGAACCCAACTAATAATTATTTGCTGAAACCCCCGCACTAACGTGGAAACCGCAGGTATCCTCCTTTTTTCTTTTTTTTTAAAAACTTTTTTGACTTCTTGGCCTCGTCCGCCATGCCCCCTCGTGCTCGCGCTGGGTTGCTAAGCACTGCCCAAACATAAACTCAGCACAAGGACGAGGGGGCATGGCGGACGAGGCTTGGACGTCACAGCTGTTTTCGTGGCAGAATATAAATTTTCATATATTTTCTGCTAAATTATTAAGAAAAACATAGTTTACTAATTTTGTAACATAAATATTAATGTAAATTCAGCCACTTTCCATATGGAAAAACAACTATACATTTTTTGGTACTGTGCAGAGAAACGCTAAGAAAGCGCGTCTTGGAATGGTGAAATACCGCTGTACTCAGAGGCGGGAGGTTTGAAAGTAGTTATTCCGAGAACGCTATTTATTTATCCTTGCTGCTGATTTGACGCAGCCATAGTTCAGAACTTCCCCCGTGGAGAGTCTCGAGTGTTCTTGTGTTTTTCGTTTTGTTGTTCTTAAAGCCCTGTATATTTATTACTGTAAATTTTATTAATTTATTACTGTATTTACCCTGCTTATACCAAAAAAACCAACAGCGCATTCCAAAGAAAACATGCGTGCATGAATTACAGTACAGTCTATATAGAGGTAATATTGGTATTTACATTCTAGCACTGTGGGAGTTCAGTGTACACTGTACAGTACGAATACGGGTTTATCTTCACATTTTCTTTCAGGGTAATATATTAAGCTGAGTTTAAAATGAAAAAGTCTTTTGGGAGTATATTTGAGGGCATATTTAGGGTTTACACTATAAAAATAGGCTTTTTTTTTTTTTCTTTTCACCACGTCACAACAATGCAGTTTGCTCTTGGAACGTAACCGCCGTGAAAAGCGGGGGTTTACTGTATATGTCCATTTGCCGAGCCTTCAGATGGTGCTTCATTTTCCAGCATGAAAGAATCTCATTATCTGCGAGTTGTCTCCACAGCAGATGGCATTTGACTTTTGGCTTTCCTCTTCACCCTCTGATCTGAGGGCACTTCTCCTGGACCTTACTTATTTGCTATCTGTTTACCGAAAGAACACTTAAAAGCAGCATCTTCAGGGCATCTCTTCTTGAGTTCTTGAAGTAATTGTGCTTCAGATGGCAGCCTCTTCTACACACACACTCATGTGAACTTATTTGCACTAAAACCAAGCCCGTGCACCACACTGAGCGTCCCTTCTCAAACTTGGCTCAAAGTGTGCTGTGAGTGCTTCGTTCTGCTGGCTTGTCAGACATGTGCCCTTTAGCCCAGCATGCAGCCATTTAAAGAAATGACATTACTCTTCTGTCACACTGTGCTATAACTGAGGCTCCCTGATGGGATCAGGAACACACTGCAGTATCAGACATGTGCATGGCATTGTATGAAGTCATGAGTATGAAGTCATGCTTCAGTATGCAAATGAGTTTACCAATGTTACTGCCCCTGATGACGACACCTGCCTGGCCCTGTGATGTACAAATGAGTTTGTGTCTGCTTGCTTGCTGGCTCCAACAAATTTAAGATTTTGTATTTATAACATTTTTATTTATTTAAATATATGTGGACCTGATATTTTTCGTAACATCAGATTTTCATATAAGTTCTAAAAGAAGATAAAGAGAACTGAATTAAACAAATGAGACAAAAGTAGGGTGGCAAAATTGTTTGATCCTCTAGGATTAAGATATTTTTGTGAAATTAGAATGTGTTTACAGTCAATGGGAAGACAAGTGTAAATGGGTGTTATTGTCAATTCAGATACTGAAAGCAAAGGTTCACATACTTTTGCCATTCAGACATATTGAGTTCACAAACTGTCGAGCACCTCTGCACATTGATAGTGATCCACTTCTCCCTTGTCTTTAAAGTTCTCCTCATATTGCAAGTGAAAGCTTCAGCTTTGTGGCCTTGTAACGTTAAATGCTGGCACTTTGTTTAGCTCTTCAGTTTTGAAAATTCAAATTGACCATTTCAAAGCACAGTTGTGTGGCATAGCTTTTCTTTCCCCTCCAAATAAATTCGGTTGCAAAATATCCGATGACATCTAAACATAAAATTTACTGAATGAAAACTATGGTTTCTGATGGTATTTTCATTATTTAGCACACAGTGACTCGCAGGCTGCGTGCTGCTGTGCTGTATAAATGGAGCAAAGCCAGGACTGGAGTTTCAGTCCTGTAGAATATTCTTGCTTGCTAAAGAGAGGGGGAAAAAAAATTTGCTCTTCATTAAAATGGCACTGATATGCTATACTTTTCTCATGAATCCCCAAATTAAATTTGAAAAAGAACAGCTCCTTGAAGAAGAAAGTAATTTTGAACAAGGTAGTGGATGAAATAAAGACAATATGAAGAAAACAGTGATAGATGTGTGCTGTTTAATTATATAGACATCAGTAGGTACAGCACTTACAAACTAACCCATAGCCTATAGTTGTAGTGAAGGAGTTGTTGTCACTATGTCAAAAGACAATAGATTGTTGCTTCTAAGCAATATGTGATGGATGATCTGTAACTGGTCATTTGGTTATTTTGTTGTGGTGATGTTCCCTACTGCTGCTCATTGATTCTAAAGGGAAACCCTGGTGAGCAAGCTTGTGTGTGGCACTCGTGCACTTGACAGAATTTTTAGCACAGAAGCCTATCATGTTGCTTGTATGAAACTGACCCCAGTAATGATGCGTCCATCTGTGGAGGGCTGCACAGCTGAACGGTCAGGCTGGTCAGTATGAAAAGGTTTATTCTCTAAAGAAGTCTCAAGAGAATCCTCTGGTAAATGGCATTATTTGACGACAGGAGTTTGGATGAACTGTGGAGTTTGGATGAACTGGTGTGTAAGAGCTTAAACTACAGGACATTATGTGCCATAGTACTGGCCTTGGGAAAAGTACATATAAATACATACGTTTCACTGAAGAGGTTTATGGAACTCTTAGTTTTGTTGTGCTTTTCTGTTTGTGTAGCTGATGACTGAGCAGTGTTTTTTTTTTTTTTTTTTTTTTCATTCTAAGACATGTCTTTAACGCTATGTTTACTTGAATGAGAATTTATGAAACAAAGTAGTGGGTTCTTAAAATAAGTCTATGCACATTTTTTTAGAATGAGGCAAAACTAAGTTTGAAATAGTTTGAAAAATCAATAAAATGATCTTTCAAATCTACAGAGCCCCACAGACATGATGCTGCTGAAGAAGGAACAGAAGGATGCTGAGCTGGATAAGAAGATCGAAGCATTGCGTAAGAAGAATGAGGCCCTTATGAAGCGTTATCAGGTTAGAATGCCTTCCCTAGACTGTTATGTGAAGGCCCTCAGTCCAATTAGTATCAGGACTCATTCTCCCCTCCATTCATACCTACAAGTATGTTGAATGTAGTAACTGCCTAGAGATTTCATGTTAATAGTAAATGTTCGGTTTGATTCAGGGTGTTTTCACACTTGGTCTGTTTCAGCCCTTAAAGCGAACTCAGATCGATTAGTCAGAATTTTTGTGTATATGTGAACACGCCAAACAAACTCAGTCCGGTGCGCTTTAAGTCCACGGCACAGTTCTGTTAAATCGCACTTTATGAATATGAAATGCTCTGGGTTCGATAGTTTTTGCCCCAGGAAACCGTATATGTCTATGCGGGAAACAGACAAAAAATAAATAAACTAATAAACTAAAGTAAGGACAGAAAAAGAACTGAGACCCCATCTTAAATTAACTCACACTGTGAACATAAAAAGAACTGAGTTGCTTTTCTGTTGGTCCACTTTTTGGACCACTTCTAGAGGACTGAGCTTGGTTCCTTAAAAGAGGACTATATGTGAAAACACCCTCAGTGTTTTGTTTGATTCAAGGTTCTGTTCAGTTTTTCAGTTTGTTTTTCTTTTCTTTTTATCCAACGAATGGAACAGTTACACTCTTCTGCTCTTTGCTCTGAAGTTCCTTTAAATCCAAAGATAGGCTTCAAGGAATATTTTGCTCAAAGCAGTAAACATGAAATGAAGTCATTTTGCTTGGGCAGCAAGCGCAATCTGTTGTTGAACTAACAGGCTATTACATTTGTTCTGACCTGTGTTGTGTACGTCAGGAAGTAGAGGAGGACAAGAAGCGAGCAGAGCAGGAGGGCATGGCCCTGCAGAGCCGTAAAGGAAAAGTTGAGGACCTGACCATCACCATCAACAAGTCTCTCGCTGTCAGTACCTCTGCTCTCACCACCTTTTATTCAACATGTTAGTTATAGTTTCAGTGTCAGTTTAGGTGATGCAGTGTTGTGCTCGGTCTTATTTATACTTCAGGCTCTACAAGTAACCGAGGGGTACTTATTACTCATTACTTATTAATAATAAAAGTAGGATCATTATTCATTAGCATTTTGATGTTATTAGTTTGTGCAAAATCCATAACCGAGTTATTAATGAGTTGTGATTAACTGCAGTGTTCAGTGGGAAGTGACAGATATACTGTATGTTCAAAAAAAAAATTATTTTTGTTTCTGCTGCAGGAGAAGCGTGTGGTGACCAAAAAGGGCTCAGGAGGTGTGAGCTCCAAAGGGCCTCAAGAGCAGGGAGAGGGCGGTTCCGGCATTTTCAGCAGCGGCCGTGGTAAAAGGAGGCAGCTGCTTGTCACCACACCAGGAAACTCCAAGGCAAGCTTCAAAGAGTACATGTATAACATGTCCTAAACTGACAGTTTCTGTTTTTAATAAAGGAAATACAAAATTAGTATGGAATGCCTTGACATCTTAATCCATGACCTGGATATTGGTGGTTCATATTTGTTGGCAATATGAACTTCCTGCTGTGCTCACTTCTTGTCCTCCTCTACCTCCTGACGCACACAACACTGGTCAGAACAAATGTAATAGCCTGTTAGTTCTGATAAATTATACTAAATTTTACTTTTCCTTCAGCACTGACACTTGAATTAGTCTATACAGTCTGAGACAGCTTGAGTAGCTTATGGGTTTTATGTACTGACTAATTGGGGAAAAAATGTAGAAAGGCTAGTTTTGGAACAGTGATCCAAAAATGCTCCAAATTGCAGAGCATCACACTAGAATTGCATGTGAAACTTTTTTATCTGAAAACCATCTTCTGTGGAGTCCTCACTATGAGATCTATCAATACAGGGTAAGAGGGTAGTCAGTGAGAGGGTGGACAGGAGGAGTCCTACCAGCCCAGTTGGAACAAAGCACCCTACTGAGGACAAAGAGGAGATCCTAGGCACTTCTGCACGTGCGAGGAGCTGTCTTAACACCAAGGCAGCTGCGGGAAACCAGGTAAAGTGACTATTCCGTGTTTGCTGGAGTGAAAGAGATCTTGAGCAAGCTTTTTTGCATTGGCTGATATGTTTTGTTCTAACTGCTGCATCATATGATGTGGAACAGAAAAATTAGATGAAACATGATGGCAATAACCCTGGAGCCATGGAAGAGAAACTTGACACTTTATGTGGTAAACCATCTTAAATGACTACTTCAGCACAGGATTTTGATGTTTGTTGCAAGTTTGTCCTTCGCCAGCTTGTTGATTCTGCTGCAGTCTGAGCCTCTGTATCTCCTCTCTTTAAGCTGCTTTGTCACTTTTCCACTCATCAAACCCACTGCAGTGGTGTCCTCTTCAAACTTGAAGTGGTTGTGATGGTGTGCACAGTTGTGTAGGTCAGCAAAATGAACAGCAGCAGACTGAGCACACAGCCGTGAGGTGTTCAAACGTCCAAAATAAAATAAGACAAATATGTAGAATTACTGGAGTCTTTTTAAGCAGCCTAACTGAAGATCACCACCTATATGGTCTTAGTGTTTATTAGTCCAGGGGTTGACAATGCTAGCGTTTAACCTCTAGAAAAACTGATTAAACCTTGGATAACAACTATACTGCAGCCTTTTCCAGCACCCTGAGTGATGAAGATCACAGAGATGGATTGATGTATGGTAGCGTAACTAGACTTTTAATTTGAAGTAATACATCAAACCTCTAAGATATAGAAATTGTCTTTGGGATAGCAGTGTTTGTTTAACCTCCAAGAGAGTCTGCGTAATTCTAGCACCCCAAGTGAGAAAGAGCATCAGTTTCACCAGAGTAAAATAAAACCTCTAAGATATTAGTTTGGGATAGCAGTGCAAGCATGTAACCTCCAGGAGAACTGATTAAACATCTTTCTTTTTAAATAAACCATTCATGCTGTTTTCTGCTGGTAAAGTTATTCGTGATTGTGTCAAAGTTTGTGATGAAGAAAGCTGCAGTACAAAAAGGGGCAGGCTGCAACAAGAATTTTGCAATCATATAGCAACCACCTGACTGATCTTGTGACTAAGAATAATCCACAAGGACAGTGTGGACTAGTGGTTAGGGAATTGTGGGTTCAAATCCCAGGACTGTTTGTGGCACCATTGGTCCCCTTGAGCAATGTACCGTATCCACACACTGCTCCCCAGGTGCCCTCTGTTGGTGGCAACCCACTGCTTCACTTGTTGAATGGGTTAAATGTAGAGGATGAATTTCGCATTGTTCACACTGTGTGCTGTGCTGTGGTATGTTGACGTGTGACTATAACGGGCCACTTTATTTCAATTGGTAAGAGTAAGGTTATGTTACACTAATTTCACCTTATACTGAGCACAGAGTGAGAGTCTGAATGCAGCTCAAACTCTGTGTCCTGTAGGTTTTCCAGACACTGTGCTCATGAGGTCCATTTAAATTTGAATATTTCAGTCCTTGTCAGGTCAGCAGAGGTTATGTCTGTGTGTATCTATAGATAAAGCACAGTATTGAGTCTTTTCGATGAAGTTGCACCTTGGATTTACTGGTAGTGATGAACCTTTTCCAAAACAAGGCATTCCAAATGAGCTGATAATATATTATACCAAAGACAACTTGAAACATTTGAAGACCTGCCTTTGAAGACTACATTTACATTTTACATTTACATTTACGGCATTTATCAGACGCTTTTATCCAAAGCGACTTCCATTTCCTAACTACAGGGGACAGTC
>JBBJLS010072629.1:0-10253 GCA_037577275.1 Bryconaethiops microstoma
TCTCTCTCTTTCTCTCTCTCTCTCTCTCTCTCTTTCTCTCTCTCTCTCTCTCTCTCTCTCTCTCTCTCTCTCTCTCTTTTCTCTCTCTCTCTCTCTCTCTCTCCCTCTCCCTCTCCCTCACTCTGCCCCCCCTGCTCTCTAGTAAGCTTCTCTAACAGATCTCTCAGCAGGAGCTGTTGCTGGAGTGGCCACTCGCTCTTGCCTCTGCTGGTTACTTTGACTTCCCAGCATCCAGAGCAATGGTCCCTATTAACCTGGGGGGAGGGAGAGATGGGGGATTATAGAAAGCCCATTTGTAGTTCATTTCCTTCAGTGATCATCTGCAATGTCAAGGCAGGGATGAAGAGATCTGTGTTCAGAGAGGCAGAGAGGTGGAAGATGAATTCATGCTCAGAGATTATGGGACATTGTGTTGAGGTGTTAGTTTGTAAGCAGAACACCCTGGATACAAAGCAACTTATTGGGCCACCCTTATGTAATGCCTGAATATACCCGGTGGCTATAGTTAACTACACTGTGTATCGTTAAGTACATTGTGATCCTAGAAGTGCTCCCCATGGAGTTGCTGGGTTCTTCAGTATGAATTTTAATCATGCTGACCTATTGTTTTGAATTGTGAACATTGTTCCACAATTTCTCAGCCCTCTCTGCAAAACCACTCCAGTGAAGTAAGCCATGGGTTTGTGCAATTTCCATTCTTCAGGTACAGCTAACAAAACTGCACCACCGAATGTGTTCCACGGGTGGGCTTGAGTACCTTTCTTTGTTGAAACAAGAGCGAAAGACAGTAGCCTGTTGATCTTTTAAAATGTCAGCCTGGCACTGGCAGAGGAATTTATTTCAGCAGTGGACCCATTCTCCTGCATTTTTACCTTCCCTGCTTTTCTTTTGTATATATAGTGACACTTGGTATACATACACACACACACACACACACACACACACACACACACACACACACACACACACACACAAAGATATCCATTTATGGAGTTTGTTAAATTGCTGTGCTTTAGACCTCCTAGAGGGACATAATTCCTCCAACTACCCCCGCCCCGCAAAGCAGGGGATGCAATCACTACATGTGACAAAGCTGAAAATCCTTTGATGCTAGTCGAAACGTTCTGGCCGTTGGGACATGGCTGATTAATTAGCTTGATTGTCATCATGCCCACACTAGAGACAGCAGTGATTGGTTGAGTCCACTCATGTGCATGCAAAAGTGGCACAGGGGTTTGGGAAGGTGGGCAATGCCCTTTCAGCTGAAACACTGTAGCCCATCAGTTGGGAAATTCCTAGGTAGGCAACCTACCTTGCAAAATGCCTTCCCTGGAACGGAGTGGATTTCCTTGCTCAGCTGTTGTTCTCATTTTAGCACATTTTACTTTCAGCTGACACATGGAAAGATTCATCCCAACTTGATTTTTAAAGTTTGACAGTGTTCTAACAAGCATAAAGCAACATTATCCTGAAAGAAACTGTGGAAGAAAAGCAGTGCTTACCACCTGAAAAGTAAAATTTAACTTGACTTTCCTCATTTATAAGTTACCATGGCTACTAAGGAGGCTTGAAGGAGGTTTTTTGAAGATGTGTAAACCATCTAATTTTAGTGGCTTATCATGATTTGTCGTGTTGATAATTACTTTTTTTAAATTTACAAATTAGTACATGTGTATTTAGACTAAAACAGGTCAGCCTTTCTGAAGTTTTACCCCCCCAGTAATTTTGTTTGATTAATTGCAGTCAACAAAAAAACTTCCCCTGGCTTTTTCGAATAAGACATGTTTTCAAATGAATACCTCTGTGAGCTGCTAATTTTTTTTTCATGGTTCTGAATTTTTTTTTAGCTTACTAGCACCATTACATCAGTTTGTGTTTATGATGCATTAATAACATTTTTTCCTTCAGTTTGATTTAGTGAATATCTGTCCATTACAATTAGTGCAAACATTTACAGACTTAGCACACTTTCCAATACATATAACTTTACCCTTAGAACTTGAGCAGCATGGATCCGTGCCAGCAGCACAACAAATGGTAAATCGTCATCATAGAGCAAAACAGCTCCTTATAACAAAAATGGTGCCACACACAAATTAAAATAAAGATAGCAGCAAATGGAAAAGGTGTAGGAGAACAAATACTAGTTTTTGACTGTATTAGATTGTTTTATTTGTTGAAATCAGATTTTACTAATACACTCTGAGTTCTAAGGATTAAAAGGGCTGATATAAAAGCTAAGTGAATGGCATCACTGTGAATTAAACCTCTGATCTCAGAATTTGATATAGCGGCATTATCTGCTAGTTATTGGTTGTAGATATCAACTATTATACCAGTATCAAATTTGTTTTGAAAATTTCCCATTCATCAGCAATTAAAATATCAGCCACCAAATACTGTGCACACCTAATCTTGACAAAGTAATTTATAAATGTAGGGATCTTCAAGTGACAGCTTCTGATAAATATGATCCCCCACCCTTGCTAAACATATACAGGCCACAAAGACAGTAGCTTACCAACACCGCATACAGCGTGGCACAATTGTGTTGCCTGGCCGCACGTCAATAGTAGCGAAAGTGGCATCCTGAATAGGCCTCGTTAATTGAAAACTCCATGTACGGCCACGGCTGAGAGGGCACGGAGAAATTAGAAGACAAAAACACAATTAATATGCCACAGAGACCTGACTAATGAAAAAAACAGCAAGATCCAACTCTGGGGGAAAAAAGCCCAGCACATTCTCATACAGATGTAGCCACTTGCATACACACACACACACACACACACACACACAAACTCACACACACACACAGATACACTCAAATGAATATGTGTTTGTGTGTTATTAGTGTCTTTAATGTGTTTTTGGAGCTAACAATCTCATCAGTGTGCAAGATTATGCATTTTCTTTCATTTATTTAAACTTGTTTTCAGGTGTGGTGTCTTGACTTTGAAATCCTTGAGGCATTGTTCAGTCCATTGACACAGTTTAAGAGGATTACGAAGCAAGGACAAAGATCTACATAATAGTTGTTAGTGGTAATAACCCTTAATGGGAGACTCAAAAATTGATTTCATGTCATTTAATCTGCTCTACCGATAAAATATGTAAGAGAATAGAAATAATATACAAAAAGAACAATAAGAGAAAACACAAGACACAGTTTCTAATGGTCATTTCTAAAGTCTTGCAACTCCTATACTTATAGGAAAAAAAATTGTCCAGTAAACCAATCCACAGCTGCAACCATATGTCTCATATAACTAGAGTTTAACTGATAGACTCCCTCCCTCTCTCTTTCCTTCTCTCTCTCTGTCTCTCTCACACTCATTTTCTTTGATTTGCGGGGAGTAAATGAGCATACACACGTGTTCATTAAGTCAGAGCTGTAAAAGGATAGTGCTCATTTGAGTATAATCCCCCTCTTTGTAATGCTCCTGGTGGCTTTCATATCTGGCTGTGTGTCTTCTTGCCTGGCCAATACCACATTGACTACAAGCTGTTTACAAGAGGGTATGTGCCGCCAGCACTGCAGCCTCTCTCTTTCTCTCTCTCACTCTCTCTTTCTCTGACTATGAAGGAAAGGCTCAATGAAGGCAGGGAAGATAGAAGGAGGCAGAGAGAGAGAGAGAGCAGACAATCGCATTAGGACACGGTCACCCAGGCCAGGAGGTGTGGATTTAAATGAATCGCTCGGTAATGTCACTCGTTTCACCCATAAAGACAGTGAGGATAGCGCGAAGTTATTTGCTGAAGTCAGCAGTAGGGCCCTGTACAGCAGTACCTTGGTTCAGGCCTGAGGTCTACCATCTTTCTTTTTGGTGGTACTAGGACCATATGCTTGTCATACAGCAAGGACATTCAGTTCCGGTCCTTGAGGCCTGGTATCCAATACAATTTGGTCATTTCACACCAGTTTCAAGTAGGTGAGAAACGTTAAAGATGGATTGAAAATGCAGTTCCACAGCTTCGGTGCTGGGGGGTTTATACCCCTGTAGTGAGTATGGTCAACTCAGGCTCTTGTTCGGCATCTCCATTGCGTCTCTTCTAGCTCCAATGCTTTTCTATAAAGATTATACAAGCTGTGTGTGTGCAAATGAACACCTGTGCCTGCAGTGGGTGCACCAGTGGCTGAGCTCACTCATTGCTCTTGGAGACATACTTTTGGGCTGTGTAGTTCCATTGAAAACTAGAATGCAAACATGTCTTGGCTACAGTTAGGATGATCTTCCACAGAACCATCATTTTATTAGCTCATAATGTATTCCCTTGCAAGCTGCATGAAAGTGTTAGCGCAGAAAAAAATGTGCAGCACATTGGAATGGATTGGCATGAGCCGTGGAGAGAGAAACGAAACAGTCCTGGTTAATTACTTAGAAGGGTTACCCAGAAGAAGAATGGGCTCTCTTGTTCTTTTCCTTTTTTTTCGGAGTCATTTTTCATTGGGATTAATCTTTGAACAGTCCTCAGCTTCTCTGTGTGGGCGTGAATAAACCAGAAGCTACATTTCGGAGGTGAGACACAGCAATTAGAGCTGTTGATGATTCAACATGTAACTCAATAATAGCTTAGTGTTTGAGTTCTTCCTTGTGGTTATGTCTGCTTTTTTTCCCTCTCTCTCCCTCTCTGGCAATTGTGCATAAGACAGTGTTCTTACTTCATGGGACTGCAGTGACCTCTGGTGGCCTGGAGCAGAGATACACTGAATAAAGGAGGTTTTCCCAACATCGAAGCATTTCAATAGACAGGTGTGATGACATGTGTTTCTGGAAGCTAAAGTAATTGAAAACAAAGTGTTGCATGCTAAGTGAGGTGCAAAAGTTACTTCTGATATTACTTCACAAAATTGTTTGGCAGGGGAACTGAATCCAGAGGCTGAGGTAAACAAGACTTGTTCAGAGGAATATGACAGTGAGCTTACAGCTGAATGATTATGAGCAGTTAGATTGTGACAAAGTCAGAATAGATCTGTGCGTGTCATGTGTCCTTGGAGGCATGTGCCTACCTGTGGTGTCTGTACACAAAAAGTGCTTAGAAATATTGCAATGCAATTTTGTATCAGTTCCAGGACATGTGGTTTGGTCCAGAAGGGTTAGGATGGACAGTGTCATAAATAACACCACAATACTATTTCTGGGTGAATTGCGGATACAGTTAGAGCACCTAAAAACCTGTATGCATCCTAAAAAAGATGGTATCACCGTATGAAATACGACAATGTGCATTGTGAAGAATTCAAAGCTTGGAGAATGTCTCTTCTATTGATTATGGCATCTTATGATGCCATACCATTTATTGAGTGCCACACCGCTCCTGCACACCTCGTGCTTTCCCGTTCTAATGTTGTTACATGGGCAAAAGCATAATTAGTCAGAATTTTGCTACATTCCAATTTTGTTATCCCAAGAATATCAACCAGTGAACCCAGTTTCGCAAATTAAATTGAATCAAATTATGAATGTATCTTTATGAAATACCATATTTTTAACAATATGTTTTTACTAAAGGTGAAATAAAATGTAATGTTTTTGGCACTGCTGTTTTAAATGTTCCAATGTGTTTATGAACCTAACAACAGCAAGATATCATTTAAATATCGGCTACTCTATAAAAGGTAGACACACATGCATTGTGTACATTGTGTATGTGTTTTGCTGCAGTCAGCTGTATGCAGGTTTTATCAATGAAATGCCACATGTGCTTCTCAGCTCTCACATGTCATTACAGGCTTCTGCTGTGAGAAAGCTATCCCCATAGAGAGTCTGAGTGAAGGAGGGAGAGCAGGAGCGAGTGAGAGATACATGCTTGATCCTAATACCCACTAGAGATATGTAAAAAATTAAAATAAAAAAAAAACGAATGATGAGCCGTGCGGAGGGGAACATGTGCTCCTCCGGGCGTGTCAGATTACAGCTCTGCTGTTCAATTCACCACCACTCTCCTTCTCTCCTCTTCAGTCTATCTCTACATCTCTCTCTCTCTATCTCTCTCTCTCTTGAATGTGTTTTTGTTAGCCCTATTCCTACCCAATCCCTCTAGGTCTTTGTCAGACGTATTGTAACTACCTCCTCCTCCTCTATCCCAAAGCATTATAACTGATCCCAGCGCAGGCCAAGTGGCAACGATACAGTTTCTTTTTCACAGTATGACAAGCTTACTTACCAGTAACTGAGCAAGAACATTCAGTGGAGCTGATTTTTGTGGAATGTCAATAAATTTTCTTGTTACTTTATTCTGGTTTAATTCATTAAAAGTTAACTCAATAATGAAACTTTGGTATTTTTACAATAATACACTGAAGGACGGGCTATACCATTCAGTATTTTCACTACTATCGTATTGTGCATATAGGAAATGTATCCCAGTACAGTAGCCTTTAGTGCCTTACCTTATTCCTACAGTGAAGCAATAAAATACAAGACTGATTCCAGCAGCAGACTAGGTATGTGATGCAGAGTAACTGAAAACTGATCCTACTCCAATGGCCTTTTGCCTAGTTCTGCTTCTACAGTGAAACCGGTGATATAACAAACCCGAGACTGGTGGTGGTGGTGGTCTAGTGGGTAGGATACTTGCCTCTGGACCAAGAGGTCATGCGTTCAAATCCTACCATCAGCACCACCACTGGGTTCCTGAGCAAGACCCTTCACCCCAAGTTGCTCCAGGGAGACTGCCCCCTGTAGTTAGGGAATGGAAATCGCTTTGGATAAAAGCGTCTGATAAATGCCGTAAAATGTAAAAAAAATACAGATATGTAATCTCAGTCCAGTCACTCATCACTTGATCATTGTTTATTCACTACTTATATATATCTCGTTATTTTGTGTCATCTGTTGTGTCAAATATTGCAACTGTTATATATTTGTCCGCTGCTCCTCTATGCCTTTTAAATGGCCCCTCGAGGACAAATACATTTTTTTTTTTTAATTGAATTGAATTGCCACAGGGCGCGCCATGCTCATAATTGCCACCAGCATTGCTCCAGTTAGCATTAGCTATTAGCATTTCAGTGGCAGAACGTTGTTTCATTTCATAAAACGGCAAAGAAGCTGCTGTTGGTGTTTCAGTTGAAACGCAACACCAAAAAACACCACCGACACTACATGCACGCAACATAGAAATCAGTTTAGTTGGCAAAAAAGCACAACCACAACCTTTTGATACTTTATTCAAACCTAACATAAGATGTAAACTATATTGTGAGCTGCTATCTTAAGCTTACCACAAAACAAGCTAGGATTACAATTGATGCATCTGACTTTCACCAGCAAAATCAGGGGAGAGCGCGAACGCAGTCCCCCACTACCAGAAATTATGCAGTCGAGATTCCCACATTTGGGGAATTCGCAGGGGTCAGCACAGCCGGAGTGCAATGGCTGAGCCTCACCCTGGGTGAACCACCTTCATGATCATGGTATCTCCCCTGCCAGGTAAGTATGCATTAGATCGAACCCGGGGACCGGGTCAGCACAGGCTGAACTGTTCACAAAGACGGTGAATACCACGCTCATCACACAAACAGAGCAATAAACATAGAACAAACACGTTACAATCACTGGGCTGCTCAATACACAACTACACACAACTGTTTGTGTTTTATTGTTATAAAACACAAAGTGCTGCTTCCCATGATGCATTTCACCTACATGTTTAAGGAAGTGCTCGAAGGCTTAACACTCATGTCGCTTCCTGAAATCCCACACTACACCCAGAGCGCCTCACTTACACAGCTGAACGTGAGCAGCTGCAGCATGTGCTCATCATTCTTAAACAGAGAGAAAAACGGCATTTAACAAAATGCGGCCAAGAAATACCAGAGGTATTTTAAGGCAAGACTGACCACGTCCTTTGTTCCTTTGTATCAGAAACACGGCAGACACCAGGGGGCCCCCACGAGAGAGTCTGCAATGCATAGAGATGAATAGAGCTAAACGGCTAAAAGTGATCATTACACTGTTTTTCTACATTTTAACACAAGAACGTCCAGTACATTTGAGAAGTAGTATAACGTGTGACAAACATACACAAAACGTGCCAGTATCTTTCGTTTTTCAACAGCAAACAAGTTTAGGGCAGTATGACACTAGCTTTCCTGCTACCGAGTGCTGATTAGTTGCTGTGTTCACGAGATATTTCTTTTTTTCCTCACGCTTTTGTGTTTAGACCCTGAATATGCAGTCTGTGGGTTAAACGGGGTCATTTGCCATCACCAGGAAAACGTCAAAGTGGCAGTTCTCGTAACTGGAAAATCTCTGGCAATACTAAGGCTAAATCCCAAACAGACCCTGCTCCCTATAGAGTGAGCTTTATAAGACATGAAACTGCGGCTTCCACACCCAACCGGGCCTCTAAATGACAGACAGAAAGTCTTGTAAATTGTTCTGAATATGTGTTCAATGAGAAATTTAGGATTTATGTGTAAAAATCAACATTTTAATGGCCTCTGTAGTTCACTACATTGGGAGGAAGAACTAAATGGGGAATATTTGACCCCACAAAACATCTTGGTCCCACATTTTAGTGAAGTGCGTTGTTGTTTTGGCTGTTCCACACATGCAGATTTAAATCTTGACATTAAACTCTGTCTTGTCCAGAAAAGAGGACGGTCCCATGTTTATTACTAATTTCTTCAAAGGGTATAATAAGGGTTGGTGATTACTGACAAGGTATTGACTTAACCTGTCTAAGGTAAAAAAAGACCTTTATTTATCCCAATGGAAATTCTTTCATCATTAGCATGTTCAGTGCAACAAGTAAGAATGAAAGATAAGACAATAGATTTTTTCAAATATAGACAGTAAACCCTAGTGCAACACAGTGACGAACATTATTAGGAGTTGACATAAGTGGTACGCATGTGCAGGACGTACAGTAAAATGCTTGGAAGTTTTCAGTCTTCATGGCGCGAAAGCGTACTTAATTTAAGTAACTTCACACTGGATCTCTAATTACGGAAACCTTAAAACGAAAACCTTCAACAGAAAAATAATAAATACATTTAAAAATAATTAAAAGTGAGTACTATATGGGGGGCTAAACATTTTAGCCATCTGGTTTTTTATAAACATGAAGCTGGCAAAGAGGATGACATGGATAGTGAGGTTCAGGGGCGCCGGAGGCATTTTTAATTGTTGGGAGGACGAAACCAATCATTTTGAAAAATGCTATAATACATTTTTTTCTTGGAACCAAACTTGTTCACAGAAACGGCGATTTTTTTTTTTTTTGTGGCAGTATATAATTTTTCATGCATTTTAGTGCTAAATTAATAAGAAAAAATAATTTTCTAATTCTGTAAAATGAATATGAATGTAAATTCAGCTAAATTTTCATATGAAATAACTAATTTATTTTTAGTACTCTCGAAAGACACAAAGCAACCAGATATTGGCTGCTGCCCTGTGATAACAATAATACATTTTATTTATAAGCACCTTTCATAACTCTCAAGTTCACTTTACAGAAGTTATCCAGAAATAAAAATGAAAGAATAGATCAATTAAATTGAGAAGAGTTTACAATTCTTTTTGGAAGAAATTCTATTACAAATAAATACAATATAATACAAATGTTTTAAGTCCTTTTGTTAAAGCAAATAGTGATGCACCTCTGGCAGCTGCAGTCCAGCATTCCTGCACCAGAACAGTTTCCACACTCAAGTTTCTCTGAGTGTTCTTGTATTTTTCGTTTTGTTCTTCTTAAAGCCCTGTATTTGTATTACTGTAAATTAAATTAATGTATCACTGCATTTGCCTTGCTTATACCAAAGGGTTTCTTTAAGGGTAATTAAGCTGAGTTTAAATTAGTGTTTTGGGAGCATAGTTGGGGGCATATTTAGGGTTTACATTAACTAGCTATACCATATGACAAATTCACGGTTTTTCACAAGTCGCGGGTGCTCTTGGAACGCAACCCCCTCGAATTTCAGGGTCGACTGTGTATGAGAGAAAAGTGCTATGTGAGTATGACGTAGCCAGCAAAGCCAGGTAGGCATGAAGCAGTATATGAAGGACAAGCCCACGAAGTGGGGATATAAGTTGTTTGTCCTGGCTGGTAGCTCCAACGGCTACACGTGCAATTTTACAATCTACGAGGGAAAGGCAAGGACACCATCTGGCCAGGGCCTCAGTTTTGATTCAGTGGTTGCTCCATGTACCCTATCTGGGCTCAGGGTACAATGTGTACGTGGACAATTTCTACACGAGCACCAAGCTCTTCCTTCATCTCCACAGGATGGGCTATGGAGC
>JBBJLS010072630.1:0-10253 GCA_037577275.1 Bryconaethiops microstoma
CAGTCATGCTGGAATAGAAAAGGTTCTTCCCCAAACTGTGTCCACAAAGTTGGAAGCATGACGTTGTCCAAAATGTCTTGGTCTGCTGAAGTATTAAGATTGTCCTTCACTGGAAGTAAGGAGCCCAAACCCTGAAACACAGGTGTGTCCCAAGACTTTTGTCCATAATGTGTATGTGTAATTTAAGATGTACATCATATCTTTCAGTCACTGTCAGTCTGGTTACTGCACTCTGACCTCTGATGGACCTGTCCAGCAATAAGCAGTTCTGATACCCATTAAATGAGCGAGTGACTACTCCACTTCTATTTAGGCGTTCGTGAGAAGCTGTATTCCAATCGACATTTTAAGACTAATTAACAATTAATAAAGGGCCCATAGTCTACATTTCACAAAGATTACTTTTCCCTCGAGATCCACTTTTGACACTTCTGTGCCAAGACAGTTCATTCTTCCATGACCGTTTTCCAACTTTTCTGTTCCTTTTAGAACTGAACAGGCTGTTTTTTGTTCTTGTGGCTTTATGACTATAATATGTAAATGACCTCTGTTTTCATTGGCTGGCCTGTTGTGCTCCTCACTGAAAAAGCAGTCCAGACTGAAGTCTCTTCAGCGTGGATAGACAGGGCTTAAACTGGTATGGGCTGAATGGATAAACGTATAAATGAATAAATGTATGTAAATGAAGTTGTTTTAATGACATCACAAAACCAGCGAAGGCTTGGACAGAGACCACTTTAATTGTGTCTGTGGGTTCTGAAAGACGCGGGTTTCTGTGAATGTATCTGTCGATTGTTACTGATCCTGAAATAGAGGCAGCACAAAGCCGTGAGCGAGAGAAGGGGGCTACTCGTCTCTGAATGCCAACACAGAGGCGAAAAAAAGGAGGGAGGAACTCAGCGCCTCACTGACTGCATGCCTTCTCCTCCTCCCTGCAGACCAGGGGGCCTCTCTCCACCCGTGTGACGAAACGTACTGCGGCCCGTTCCCCGAGTCCGAGCCCGAGGTCAAGGCCGTAGCCAGGTTCCTCCGCAAGCACAAGAAGCGCGTTAAGGCTTATATATCCATCCACGCCTACGCTCAAATGCTCCTGTACCCCTACTCCTACAAATACGCCACCATCCCCAACTTCAACTGTGTGGTGAGTGGAACGTGTGGTTTTTTTTCTGGTCAGCTCAGATATAACAGACATTATAGAGAAGAAATTAAGATTTGAACCCATACTGTGCCTTTCTATTGTGTGTAAATTGACCTTCGGTTTCCTATGAATCTAAATGATTATTATTATTATTAATATTATTGTTGTTATTATTATTGTTATTATTAGTGTTGTTATAATAATAATAAGATAAGACAAACCTTTTTTAGTGGGAAGTGGGAAATTTTCAAAATCCAGAATTTTCATATATAAACCAGCCTTTTAGTGCATTCACAGTTTATTGAATATTATCATAATTAGTTCTGACATCAGTTATGAATTTGTGACTGACGCACCAAGTAAGCAGCTTCAAATACTGTGAATATTCCGCATATGGAGTGAAGTACACATATGGAACCACCACTATCCCTTAATGAAGATTTGTTTTATCCTCTTTTTTTTTTTTTGTTGATAACTGTTTGTCATTTTTAAGGCATTATGATGGTTTGTAGATCACTAGGTCATGTTCACGTAAAGAAAGATCAAGCGTTTATGGGTTAACCTGTACGTCCTCCGCCTCCGTGTTTCTTCATCAGTGTTGTCTGTGAAGAACAGAGCCTCACGGTCTGGTTTCCCCAAAGCCTCTTAGTGTTAAGTTGATCTTAATTGGTAGAGAAAGAGCTGAAAGTGATGCTCGTTCTATCATTTACAAATCGTCTTTGTGCTCTGATACTTTTGTAAAGCTTTTTTAAAATTACCTGACACTTTATTAGAAACACGCCGACCTTTTAATTCCACACAATGGCCACTTTATTAGAAACACCAACCTTTAAATTGTCTGTCTGTAGGAAACGGCAGCTCAGAGCGCTGTGAGTGCCCTTTACTCTGCGTATGGGGTGAAGTACAGATATGGACCTGCCTCCACCACGCTGTGTGAGTATTACATGAGGGATTTGCCTCAGATGACCTTACTCATTTGACCTCACGTCTCATAACCGTATGAGTCACTGTGTCTCCATGAGCCTCTTGCCAGGCAAAACAGCTATAATAGCGCTGCCGGTGTTCCATTCCAGTCATAAAGGAGGTCTGCAGGGGTTTCAATCTGTGACGTTTCATCAATTCGAATACAACTCTTTATAATGCAATGCACAATATTTTTTGCCTCATAAAACCAAACCAACAGTTCATCAGCATAAAGTTCGATTCAACACTTTTAACTCAAATGAATCACATCTAAATCTGAACTGTAAGAGATGCTGTTTAACTTGACTTGACTATCAGTAATAATGTTCGGCAACAAAACCATGTTTTGACACAGAGAGAGGTCTGTAAAACATAAGAGAGTCTTATTAGGCTTTAGTATGTGTGTGTTTTTAAGTTTCTTCCATTGGGTTAAAATAATTGAAACGTCTGGACTTCATGGTTCAGAGTGACTGTAGATCTGAGGCAGTGGATCTACAGTCATATCTCTCTCACTTCAGACCTCTCTGTACCTCAAATTATTCAAATCCCAAGGACTGAAAAGCCATGATCCTGCAGTTCAGAAGATTTAGGATTGATTCTTTAGAGTTCAAATTCTCAAGCTGCAGCAGTTCAGAGACTGGATGGACCGTAGATCTGAAGCTTTCAAATAGGTGAGATTTGACATTTTGTCTATTGGGCAGTTCTATCTATTGTGCAGATCACTTGTTGATGACCTAAAGTTAACCACAGAAGTGTGTAATTCCATGGCCCAAATAAGGACCTTCAGGTCTAGACTAGTTTTGCCTGGCTTTTTTTTTAACATCTACTAAAATGAAGCATTCAGTTCCATTATCTTTAAATACACTGAACCCTCAGATGTGACTTGAAGGTTTGAAACTGCTTCAGTATCGAGATGATTAAAAATATGTTTATGAAGGGACATGGGTTATTGACACTACAGTGCAATCAAAACAATTAAAAACATTTTTATAAAGGAACTAGAACATTTTGACCTAAAAGTGGTGCAATTACCTTAAACTGGTAAAACCGTTTTATCGGTTATAAAAATAGGGGGCATCCTGATGTTCAGCCTTTCTAGTCTGAGCCTGAGTGACGTGACTCAATGCAGGACTTTGGCCTTACTTGCAGTTGGAAGAAAGTGTTTATCCAGGATGCCCCACGTGGGCTGCACTGTTTGTAAGTTGAGGGAGAAACTCTGTTTAAACCTGAGCGTTTGGCCTAGAGGTTTATTCAGCTCCACACTCGCTCATGTGGTCTCTTTTACACTGTAAACAGCTCAATTCTCAAATACAGTCCACACAGACTGGAGCGTTTACAGCTGGTAAGGTAGGTTTACGCTCAAAGAAGTCGTCACATTAAATGTACTTTCCCACTGTAAGAAAACAGGAGCCAGTCCGATCAGTTTAGTCACCCGAATGAGGTTCTGTGGCCTTTGTCACGTAGAACCAAAGTTATTATCATTTAAAAACATTAAATAACAAAAACCACTACTGGAGTTTTAAAAACAGCGTCACGCACAAATGACCATAAAGAACAAAAATGAACAAATTTCTTTTATTTTAGGTCTTAGAAACAAACAGAAAAAAACACAAGATCTTTGAACGTGGGAGAATTTTCGGGATAGTCTCCGCCCATAAGTGGGTGGGGAAAGCCCGCAGAGGGAGGGGCTCCGGAGAGCACCCAAGCGGCAGAGCGCCGAGAGAAAGAGCAGCAAACGGCGAACATGTAGGAGAACAAACACCGGTTCTAGACTGTTTTACACTGGTTATATTTACTGAAATCAGAGTTTATTGATACACTCTGAGTTCTTAGAGTAAACATCGGTTCTAGACTGTTTTACACTGTTTATATTTACTGAAATCACTGATACTGAGGGTTAATAAAATTGATAGAAATTAAAATTTGCACAAAACATGCTCTATTTAACTACGTTACCTGTAAATGATGTTGAGTTACAAAGAAAAAAACATGACATTTGACTGGGGCAGAGCCATAGAGAGTGTTGTACCACCTGGCAGGATATATTGTTAGGAATGTTCTTTGCTGCTCACATTGTAAGAAATGCCAGTGTGCAGCTGTAGGAAATGGTGGTGACAGTGGTAATAACAAATATAGTACTTTGCTGCAACTTAAAGAGTTCTGGAGGGGTGCCCTTTGTCGACCATCAGATGAGGCCTTCAATCTTGTCTATAAAGTAGAGCACCTGTTCCAGGCAAGGACCAGTGATTCCCTCATGGAGTCCCTAAATGCGGTGGCACTGCTTGAAAAAGAGGCCATGGTCCTGGACAGCAGCCTTCCCTCATGCCATGACCAAAAGAAACAAATAATCTCAAAATTCATCAGGCTGAGGTTAAGAATTCAGACTAAGTGCATCAGGGCTGCAAGGAAAAAGAACAGTAAAAATACTGGACACATGGGAAGCATGAAAACTAAAAAATCTTTAGTGCCTAAGGCAATAGTAACCAACCCACTGCCAAACACCTTGGTTGCCATGGAGGTACTTGCTCTGTACATTCCAGTCACACAGGGTCATGGAGTGTCACTGCTCCAGCAGCCTCCTGCAGCAATCCTCCTCACTCCAGAAGCTCCATCCACCAACCAGTAGCCAACTGGGTCACACCCTCAAAGAAAAAAAAGGCCCTTAAAGCTGAAATGTGTCTCATAATGTGGCACCTGCTGTACAAATGTTCTTTATTGCGTATTTTATAATATTAAAATAATTTGTTTCATATTTGTTACATAAATTCTTAATTGTTCTTAGTTATGCAATTGTTGTCCATCTATGATTACTAACATTGTTAATATCACATATTGTGTGGATGAAGTCAGTCCTCATAGAATAATTGTCTAGACAACAGAATATTGAAATCACAATGAAATCATATCTATTCTATCAATATTACACCTAGAACAAAGAGCTCTCTCATTCACGAGTCACGCACACATCCTGATCACAAACCTAGTTCCACTTTTTGACGGCACAGAATTAGCTCTCTAGCTCTCTAGGTTAAGGTAAGGTAAGGTACACTTCATTATCGTCAGCAACTGAGTACAAGTACATAGTGAGATGAAATATGAGATAAATAATTTCACAATGGCAGCAGAGTATTGCACATGACAGGATAATGCGAATAGTGTATATTGCACTACAGATAACCTTGTACAGTAAACATTATACAAAAGTATACATGGACTGGAAAGAGATTATTAACAGCACAGACAGCATATATGGTATTGCACTAAAGATATTACACAAGAACAGCAGTTTGGAGGTGTTATTGTTGCTCTGCTTGTCGCTAGCTAGCACATATGTAAATTTAACATATTCAAAAATGTATGAAGTATATTTAATCAGCAACACATTATGTTAAACAAACCCACAGAAACCCGACCGAATATGTATTGCTGTCCTGCTTAAATAAACAAATGATTTTTGTGTGAAATTCGTTACTGAAATGATAACAACACTCTCGTTTTTAGGCTCCACAGCTGGCACAGATATCGAAGTTGGCAATTTATGGCCGGAAGATCGGTCAAGATAAAAATGAATATTTTCACTGAACACATTAAACAATCTCAGTATCGACTACATAAAGGACAGCTGAAATGGGACATATATTTTATAACTTAAAAACATGTTGTTATTTTATCAACTTACCGCTGAAATGGCATCACAAACAATAGAAATCAGCACGATCCAGCGGCGTGTAACTGCTGTTTGGAACTCTAGGGGCTCCCCATAACCGGGAAGTAGGCCGGAAGTACCGCCGCCATCGCTTACAATGGGACCCTATGGAAGTGTCGCCACTCTCTTTTCTCTACCGCTCTGGACTGGGGGTGTTCAGTGCATAGTTTAATATACAGATGCGTCTCTGTCAGACCCAGCACTCTTAAGTTACTCTTACACTCTTAAGTTACTCTTAAGTGAAAACAGAAAATCTTTAACTGTGTAAAAAAGACCAGAAGGAGATTAAACTTCCTATGAATTATTGCTGAACACAAAGCATTGATGAAGAATGTGAGTTTTAGTTAAAGAGGTTGTTTTGTTTTTCCATGGATTGTGAAAATCCGTGTAAAAATGAGTCTCTGTGTTTGTCTGTGGTTGCAGACATGAGCTCTGGGAGCTCTATAGACTGGGCCTACAAGAACGGAATCCCCTACGCCTTCGCCTTTGAGCTGCGAGACACCGGTTATTATGGCTTCCTCCTGCCCGAGGCTCTGATCGGCCCCACCTGCACAGAGACCATGAGGGCAATGAGGGCCATCGCCTCCGGCCTGCTGAAGAAATGCACCAGCTGAACCCTGAGGACATCTCTCTCTCTCTCTCTCTCTCTCTCTCTCTCTCTCTCTCTCTCTCTCTCTCTCTCTATCTGTATATATATATATATATATATAGCTCTCTCACTCAATCTCACCCTCCGCAACTCTGTCTGTCTCTTTCTCTCTGTCTCTCTCTATCGCTCTCTCCCTGTCTCTCCCTCTATCTTTCCCTCTACATCTCTCTCTGTCTCTCTCTTCTCTCTTCCTCCACCATTCTCTCTCTCCATGCCCCCTCATCTAGTAACATGTCCCTACTGGCTACTCCTAATATGTCAGTGCTGATTTCTCAAAAATGTCTTGTGGGCGTTCAGAAAAGCTGACACTGTAAACTATGAGCACATTTTGGCTTTGGAGCCGAATTCTCCCCGAGTGGGTGAAGAGGTAGAAATATAACATATAAACATATAACATCTAAATTACAATGCAGGACATTTTCACCATAGACAATAAGTATTAACATTTTGGGGTTTTTTTCACATTTAAAAAATATGGGTATACAGTAATCCCCCGCTTTTCGCGGGGGTTACGTTCCAAGAGCACCCGTGTATAGTGAAAAAACACGTTGTGTTTTGGTAAAGAAAAATGCCTAAAAATGCCTATTTTTATAGTGTAAACCCTAAATATGCCCCAAATATGCTCCCCAAACACTTTAATTTCATTTTAAAGTCAGTTTAATACATTACCCTTAACAAAAATGTAAAGATAAACCCATATCCGTACGGTACAGTTTACACGGAACTAGAATGTAAATACCGATATTACCGCTGTACAGACTGCACTGTAATTCATGCATGGGCAGCTTTCTTTGTGTTCTCTGGGCAGTAAGAGAGCGAGAGAGAGAGGGGACTTTTCCAGAACAGCTGTTCTGCACTTTTCCAGAAGAGAGAGACAGAGAGAGAGAGACAGAAAGAGAAAGAGAGATTTAAATTCAGCGCGGCAGAATGGACAGATTTCCAGTCCGCCCCTGTATACATTTTCGTTAAGGGTAATGTATTAAGCTGAATTTAAAATGAAATCTTGGCACCCCAAACCACGGCCGTCGGCCTGTAATTCTCGCCCGAGATGCTGAGCTGCATTGCCAGAAGGCCGCAGGGCGTTATTTAGCTGAATTTATATTTGGATTACTATGCTCTTAGTAAATTATATATTTTTAATAATTTAGAACAAAAATGCATAAAAAAAACATTGCCACGAAAAAGCAAATAAAATTGGGAGAATATTTGCAGTTTTCTCGTTATTGTGGAGATTTCCACGTATTGTGGAGAGTTCGGTTCTCAAAAAATTCTGCGTGTGACTGATCCACGTAGAACTGGGGGATTACTGTATGTGATTACTTTTGGCAAAAATAACCAACAAGAGCAGGAGGAAAAATCAAACTTCCAAAACTAGTAAATAAAATAGGTGGGGTTGTTAAAGTCAACACATAGCACACTACTGTAATATATTATTAATTCCGACATTTTTTGTTTAACACCTTTAAAACGTGACACATGTTGTTCTGATAGAATCCGCGATTGTAGCCCTCTAGTTCAAATACAGCTTTTAGGCAGCTTTTTGCATTCAGAAACCTCGCAGGACAGCTGTGGATTAATCAACGATCAGCAAACTGACAAAAGCAACAGCTCCTATTTAAGAGACTCTATACTGTAACAGTTACTGGTTGTTGTTGTTTACAGTCTCTCTATAACTGACTGTCTTTTTTATAATCAATGCAGGTGTTCAGTGTGTTAGAAATGCTAACTTTAAAAAGTATCATGATGAAATTTCTCACATTGCATCCTCCTTCCTCTAAAACTGCAAAAAACAGCAATATTATAGATGTGTGTATCTCTCTATACTTCTTCCCGGTTACTTTTACATCAAACTGTGGTTTATAGTGCCTTTGCCTCATCCTTCACAAAAGGACAATTCCTTCTTTTACAAGAAAACGAAGTGTTTCTGAAGTGTCCTGCTACTTTCGAGCACTTAATAAAACACCTCAGCTTCAGTACGGCCCACAACAAGAGCAAAGACCAAAGACTGTAAATAATGTACACTTTTATATTCTAGTAGCTTTATTTCTTTATAGGGCAAGCCCATCTTATTATTATTTTTGCATAACTCAGTTGATAGGATGTAAACAAAGTCATTTCGAGTGGTTTGTATGTGCCTTAACCATAAAAAATACCTCACACTGTGTATTCATAACAATTCATAACTTTTAATGTAATAGCTTTTAGAGGCATTAAACTCTGCAGACGCCTAAATCCATTCACCACCACTGTGAACAACACCGACTCTCTAGAACAAAGCATCCCACATCAAACCTCTCTGAATGACTACATTTATACCATTCAAATAATTCAGAATTTTTTTTAAATGGGTGGAATTTCCCTTTAATAGTTCAGTAACATGAAGCAGAGAAATAAGACCAGACTAAAGGTGTCCTACAGCTGCATTTAATGTGAAATTGACCATTGAAGTACACACAAAAAATTATGGACAAAATTTAAAGGAGGTATATTTTTCCTTATGGACTTTTTACTATGTTTGTTCATATCAAGCTAAAGGACAGTTTTATGATGACAATGGCATTTCTGCTGTATTCCAGATGTTTATAGCTCTTGTCTATTTATAAAACTGTCAGTTTTTACATTTTTTCTCATGATGGATGTGTGTTCCTGTCTGTACATTTTATATGCTTATTCAAAACTGGTTATTGTGTTTTATTATGTGTTATTGCTATGAGTGCTACAGAGTGTTATTTGGTTTTTATGGACTTTTTATGTTTTTTTTATGACTTTAAGCTACACTATTGTATTTTGTGTTACAAGGGCTGATGTTTCAGACCAGTTTATAGCTCTTTTATTATTCTAGCCTATTTATAGAATGACAGTGGTTTCATATATTATGTATAATATGTATGCTGGATTCGTGTTCGGTTGGATTTCTTTACAATGGATGGAAACCAGGGGTCACATGTCTACAATGCAAATATTACTAATATAGTGATATAGACTGATGAGTGAATGTAAACATGCCTTATGAGTTTTTATATGTAATATTGATCATGGTGAAAAGATCAGTATTAAAAATACATAGTGGAAGTTTTTTGGGGGTATTATTTTGCCTCAGGGCCCCTTGCTCTGGTGGGCCACCAGTTGGGGTGCAACCCCCCACCCCACATTTGATAAAACACGCCTAAAGCAATAGAATAGTCTGAAATGCCTCTGCTCTCCACCACAAAAAATCATCACTGTGAACGATTCTGACTCTAGAACACTTAATTAACCATTTAATTAATTCAGAAGTTTTGAAAAGTGGATGGAATTAGCCTTTAATGGTGCAGTAACATGAAGCAAATAAAAGAAATATAAGATCAGGCTAAAGGTGTCCTACAGCTGTGTTTAATGTGAAATGGACCTGAATCTACATTTGACCAATTACAGACAAAGTAAAGGAAATATTATGGGAATTTAATATTAAAGGCCTCATACCATTTACTTTTTACCATTAAAAAAGTTGATTGTCCAAAACACTGTTTCAAAATATACTGTTCACTCCTTGATCTATACAGGTGGAAACTAAGCAGCAAAAATAACAGCCTTTTAGCAGTGAGGGGTGTCTCAGATTGGACTGTTATTGAATGTGGCACAATACAAGGCAGCCAATTGGAGCAGAGCTCTTTTACATACACTATATAGACAAAAGTATTTGGAAACCTGACCATTACACCAACATGGACTTTAATTACATTGCATTCAAATCCATAGACTTTAATATGGAGTCGGTCCCCCTTTGCAGCTATAACAGCTTCCACTCTTCTTGGAAG
>JBBJLS010072631.1:0-10253 GCA_037577275.1 Bryconaethiops microstoma
CACACACACACACACACACACACACACACACACACACACACACACACACACACACACACACACACACACCTCCTTACCCATACAATAAAACCAATCTGTCCACTCTGACTAATGCTAAAAAAAAACCCAGAAAAGTTTACAAAAAAAGTGAGTGGGAGTGTACACATATTTTAGAAAAGTATCCATTATACTTCCTGCCCTGAATGATGCATACAATGCTTGAACTTTATTTTCGCTTCCATTCTGCACAGCTTTGCCTGCACGTTATGAACAGTGTTTTGAATGCTTTACTGTAGCTCTGTTAAAAATACAGGTCAGAAAACAGGGTGCCGTGCAGGTGAATTTTAGTGCCGAGACGTTTCTGTGCCTTAAATTATTTTTAAAGATACTCTACATTAACTTCCCCAGGGGAAGGGGACATATTTGTAGCTGCAGCTTTTTTTAAATGGAAAAAAAAATGAATAGGCTGGAGTCAGAACAGGGCGAATGGAGTCAAGGCAACTTGACTGTGCCATAATGTGGCACAATTATGTTTACCAATCAAAAGTACTGAATTCATATCCTTGAGGGTAACATCACAGTGACTGTGTTTTTTCCTGATAGTCAAGAGCCTGCGATCAGTATTAAACCTTTACTTTATATTGCAAAAATAATTATTTAAAGAGCCATTGCTTGGAAGATTGGTCTTTTTATGGCCCCACCCTTTCAGGTACCTTAATTAGTACTTATTATTATTATTCTTATTATTATTGTTATTAATAGTGTTATACAAGATTCTCAGGGCATCATGCTATTCTAATTATTTAGTTATTGCTACTTGTTTAATCAGTCTTTTAGTATTGTGCTTATTGCTACAGTACGTTATGTTGCTTCTTTATGGTGCATAGGGATACCATTCAGAAACAGTCTTAAAAATAATGTTTCCTAAATTAGTTCTAGAAAAGAAGTTAAAAATGGTACCATTTTGCAAAAATCATTCTGTAACAAACCATTTGTGGAGGTTCTTAAGGAAACAAAGATGCGGTTACATCCCTCTTAGAAAAAATTAAGTATAGGTGAGAGACTTGGTGCAACATCACAAAACTCTTTGTGCCCGAGTGTTTCAGCGTTGGCCGCGGTGGTTGTCATGTGGCCGTCCTGGTGGCTCAGATGAGTGAAGGCATCTCATTAGAGACTTTGCCCTGGTCCCATACAGGCCAGGGCGCTTCCGTGAGAGTGCTGGCTCCATCTCGTAAACTCTGCGGCGTTTCCTTGGCCAGGCTTGCGCTGGCCGCTTGTTATTTAGGCAAACTGCTTGGAAAGTATTCCAGGATTCTGCTCTGTGTCAGAGTCCTCTGGAACAGCGCAGAGTAAATGTTTCCCTTTGCTGGGAGTGTGGAGCAGACGGACGAGGGACTTTGGCCCTGCTGGAGCACCACAGCCAAGGTTTAACCAGGACTTTAAAAAAGGGCTGTTACATGGAGGTGATTTTTTTTGTGTGTTTACAGAAGTGAGGAAGGGTGTGGAGCGAGTGTGAGAGTCAGAGTGAGCACAGCTGTGTTCACTCTAGCTCACGAAAGGAGATTACCTTATGCCCAGTCAGACTACAAGAATAACACTGATATCATAGTGTACCTATCGAGCCAGAACAAATAAACAGTTATCCTGTAAAATAGTTACAAGTATTTTCAACCGTTTGGATTAAGACAGTAACTGTATTGATTCAGGATATCCAGGTATACAAGCCATTTCAGACTGGACTTCTGCTCATATGTGCAGGTCTACCAGTCAGTGTGTCAACGTCTAGTGTGTGGTGGGTGGGTTCAGGTTATGGGTTAGGTTGGCACTGGCCAGCACTCGGGATGAAAATAACTCAGACCTGTCAGTGCCCAGTCACTGCAAACTCTATCTAGAGCAAGGGTTTCCATTACCAGCCCTGCACAATTGAATGTTTTCCCAACTCTTACACCCTGAAAGGGCTTGTTAATTCCATTTGTTGCATTTTAGAGCAGGGGAAGGATTTTTTGGCTTACAGGCTGTGTGTAAACCATGAGCTTGTTTGTTACACCCACTTAACATCGTTCCTAAGGGTATTCCATTTATTGATGCTGTTGCATTACTATCTGTTGTGCTACTGTATTCATTTGATTATATTTACATCTGCACAACTGTAAGTGCTACAATATTCTGGAACTATTACTGAAACATTGCAATATGTTTATTTGCACATAAATCAATATACATGTTTTAAGGATACAAACACTGTTTTTCTACTCCATCCTGTTTTTTTCTTTTTCTTCCCTAAAACAAATCATGCCATTCAAACCGTAAGCTGTGTAGACATGAAATAGGTAGTTGTCCCTTCTGTTACTCAGGAGCATAACATGAGCCTGATTGGCCCCTAAGGGGGCACTACAGTGCAGCGCAATGCATTTGGTTTGTCTACAAACAAGTGTAATTGTAATTTGGACTATTAAATCTGCTCACGACTTTTTTGGTTATTTGTATTATGTGCAAAACATACTTATGCAAACTAGTCCTAGGCTTTTCCCTGATCCACACAAAACTGGTACCAAACTATTCACAGGCAGGTCAGGTAGGGATGGACAGCAACAAAGCTCATTCACTTGAGTACTGTACTTAAGTACATATTTAGAGTATTTGTACTTAAGATAGCATGGTGGGTCCATAGGTCAAAGGTAGATAGCAGGAGTTTTTTAGTTTCATACTCTTCGTAGTATGTAATATGTACTATGTAGTAAATAGCATGCGACATGTACGGCTGTTTATAACATGTAATATGTATGTATGTGTGTGTTGTAGTGCGGTGGATCCACTGTGCAAAGATGGATAGCAGCAGTTTTTGGTTTTTAATAGACTTGTAGGAAAGTGCTGGATATGGGTGGGTGGGGATTACAGTCTGGACTGTTTGGAGGTAGAGGGGAGAAGGAGGAGAGAAGGGAAAGCGTTTAGCATCCTGACAGCCTGGTGGATGAATCTATTCCTGGGTCTGGTGGAGCAGGCACAGAGGCTCCAGCACCTTCTTCCAGATGGCAGGAGACTTTGTGAGGGGTGGGCCGAGCCTCCCACAATGCTGACTGCTTTCTGGGCTAGGCTAGTGTTGTAGATGTCCAGGAGGGAGGGGAGCGAGGTATCAGTGATGATCTTTCCAGCTGCTTTCACTATCGCTGCAGGGTTTCTGATCTTTGGTGCTGCAGCTTCCAAGCCACACTGTGATGCAGTTGGTCAGGGTACTTTGAATGTTGCCTTGACAGAAGGATACCATGATAGATACTGGGGCATTTGCTCACTTTAATTTGAGAGTGAGCAAAAGTAGAGGAGCTGTTGGGCTTTCTTTAATAATGATGCGGTGTTCTTTGACCAGGAGAGGTCCTCCGATACTACTGCTGGTCAGCAGGGCTGGTCTTAGCCTAGTGGGTAGGATACTTGCCTCTGGACCAAGAGGTCATGGGTTCGAATCCTACCCTTAGCAGACCACCACTGGGTTCCTGAGCAAGACCCTTATCCCCAAGTTGCTCCAGGGAGACTGTCCCCTGTAGTTAGGGAATGGAAGTCACTGCTGCTAAAGGCCGTAAATGTAAAATGTAATGTAAATGTGTTTGGTGTGTGTTGTCCAACTGTTTCACATAGGAGGCAGTGGTAATAGAAGTACAATGAACCTTGCCTATAGCACTATTACATGTTTATCCTTTTAACACCAATCTGTGTAAAGCTAGGGCCTACTTAACTGAGGTCATACACTTTTTAATAGAGAAGTCAAGGATGAAAAAAAACCCCAAAATATGAATTACTTTTAAGAAAAGAAAACAACAATGTCAATCAGTTGGATTCTTATAGGCTTTATAGCTTCCACGATCTCCTGGTGAGTTCTATAAATGCATTAGGGTAACAATGTAACACTGCGTTCAACTTAAATGAACTTTTGTACTTTTGAATACTTTTAAGTACACAAGTAAGCATGTACTGGAGTAATCGATGTAGGCTACGAAAATTACGGTTGCCTCGTGCTAGTCAGTCTTTCCAGATCACTGCTTTTAAATGAGTCTTTAACTCTTTGAAAACTAGAATACATAAAATAGCTCCTTATCGACTCACAAACACAAATGCAGGATTGATTGAAAGTCTGGAACCCACATGTTAGATGTATTTGATGTAGTTTATGATCTTCACTCATAGCATCAAACAAAAATGTGTGTACTCCAGGACAAGTATCTAGAGCCTCTGTTCTACTGTTGTACTGTCTTTAACCACACTGGAAGGAAACTTCAAACTTCAATTCCAAACGCCTCTTGACTGGAACTGCTCTACAAAACAGCATCTGGCAGCGCTCTCAGGGAGGCGGCAGACGCTATCGGTCTTAAATGTCACACTTTATGAGATGTGAGTCATTGAAGGAGATGTGGTACAGTGTGTGTATGTGTGTGTGTGTGTGTGTGTGACGGAGAGAGAGAGAGAGAGGTGATGATGGCACTATCAGAGAGTGTGCACCTGATCAGTGCTGTGGGGGAGACTTACATGTGCCTGGAGCACCGTCTGAAGCACTCTTCTACTCCCACGTATACAAATCTTTTCCAGTGATGTGTGTGTGTGTGTGTGTGGTGTAACAAACACTACCTCGGTGGCGCCTCCATATTCATAAATGCTAGGGGAAGAGAGACTGTGCTATTGTTAGAGTGGCCCTGGCAGATTGTGCCCCATCCTTTGAGTATCGGGGGCCATTTGCCTGAACAAGTCGGGGAGAATGCAGGCACACAAACACACTAAAGTACTCGAGTACTGTAGAGTAACCACAGTTTAGATTCTCCCTTGCCTGCCTGGCTACAGTGCAACGTTCTGTTGGGTATGTTAGGGGTGTAACCTCACAATGCAATTACCGTCCATGGAGAAATGATTCAGGGCATCACAATTCAATTGAACTTGCACAATAATTCAACTGCGGTTCTTTAGGACCATAGTTCTCCAAGTGGCGTTCAGGGGTCCCAAGGCACAGTGACGTACAGCCTGGGAATCCTCTATTTATTTTTTAACTGATATGACATGACATAAAGCTTTACCCTCTATAATATCTTATACTCATCATGGGCTGACACTTTAATTAGGGCTGGGCCACATGTCAAAAGCTAAAGGTAGCAAACCACTTTTTTGCACACAACGTGTATTTTTTCTGAGGTGTCATAAGTTGGTGTGGACAAAAAGAACCAGCTGGGCAATGTTTAATAAAATGACGATTAAAAAAAAAAAAAGTATACCTTTTTCCAAAAAAACCCCCACTGTACTAAACCTGTTAAAACAGGACTAATTATTCTCTCTTTATGATGAAATGTGTGGTTGGTATTCATACTATATATTCTCAATATTCTCAGAAAAGCAAAAAATAAAACCTTACTGTAAAAAATAGTCTACCATGATAATGGTAGAATGTCGTCATTTCACCCCTCCCTAAACTTAACTGCTAGACTGATTCACTTTCTAGAGTCTCTAGCCTCGTCCTCTTTCTGTCTTTCTATCTGACTGAAGAACCGCTGTTTAGGCTTCCTGCCCAGGAGTTCAAGCTAATCTTGCTGAACTCCCTCCTCCCATTGTCTCTCTGTCTCTCTGTCTCTCTCTCTCAAATCTGTTGCTGTAAGGTGCTCTCCTCATTGTGTCTCTCGTTTAGGCCAGTGTGTCAGGGTATTGTCTTTGCCCCCCCAACAGAAAGACCCTTTCACAAGTGACTCAAAGGGTATAAAGGAACAAAAGCAAACTCCTGTCCTGTATGACACCGATCGCTAGCACTATTTCCATGAACAGAGGAATTCATACACACACAAAGCCGGGATGTCAGGGTTATGCAGAGTTCAAGGCAGTCGTGTGAGGTTTTAGCAGGCTGTGTGTGTGTGTGTGTGTGTGTGTGTGTGTGTGTGTGTGTGTGTGTGTGTGTGTGTGTGTGCGTTATGCTGTGCTGTGCTTATTAGCCTTTCCTGTCTACCATGCAGTGCTAGCTCCTAATGCCATCAGCATTTTGCGCTTTATAGATCAGGTGAAGGTGTGTGTATGTGTCAGGCTGCTGCAATGTTATTTATGTGATTCTCATGGTGTCCCCTGTGAGTGAAGTTGGAGTGTAAACATCCTGTGAGAGTTCGCTGCTGTGACTCTTTCCACTGTAAATCCTCACTGTCGCTTCCCCAACTCCCCTTAGCGCTCCCTGTGCTTTTAGGCTCCGCTCCCACTCCCCTTCTCTCTCTTCCGTCTGCATTCTTCTCTCATCTTTCCACTGATGTTGCTACAGCAGTGGTTTCCACCCTTGGTCCTGATGTACTCTTCCCATGCACATTTTAGTGCTTCCCTTCCGCTTAGACACTTGATCAAATGAATGAACCATTTTTAATTGATTAAACCCTAAATGGCTTGTATTTTCATTCACACTTAAATTTCTCAGTCGCTATGAGTGACTAGGAGCTCCTAAATGGTGCAGCTGTCTATGCTTTGGCCCTATCATCAGGAGATCACAAGTCTGATATCCAGTGATACCATAGCCACTGGTTGCCAAGAGTCCAAGGCTCTCCCCCCTCTCTCCTCCCAACACACATTGAGATGTAAACAAGCCTGAGTGTCTGTTAACTGATATAACAGAACGAGTGGTTAGTGTTCTCCTCCTAGCGTGTTGAGCTGTCCAGTGATGTTACATTTGCAGCAGTTTGGCAGAAGATGCGGTGGCGCTTCATATGACTTGGGAGCAAGTGCTAGATTTCATCCTCCCAGCATTGGTCATATTGTATGATTGGGAGAGAATATGGAAAAATAGGAAAAAATTCCCCTCCAAAAGAGAAAAAAATTGGATTAAGTGACATGATGAACATACAGTATTGTTGCGTAATGTACACAGGAGGAGTCCTGGAGAAGGTTGTTGATCGGTGTTATCAGTTTTCAAACTTTGGTGCTGAAACAAGTTGCATCTATAATTTTACAATGTGATATCACAAAGGCACAAAGTCACTCATAACTATTTAACCTACATAATAGTAGGTAATTAGTGAATAATTGTAGAAGATACCAATTTGTAGTAGTTACTGAATAATAGAGTTCGGTAAAACTTAATTGCTATGTATCTTTATACAAAGTCATTCAAAATTATGCAACAATTAAATGTTTCAACTAATTATCAAAGTGAGTAGCTAAATTATTTCATTTATTGTATTGTTTTAGTTATATAAAATAATAGAATGGTATTTAACCTTCATTTGCAAATGAATTAAAAGTGTTTATTATGATACTTCTGGACAACAAAGCAGAACAAAGTCTGACACATACAGCATTTAAACAGCTGTGATGTAAACTTTAACTTGCTGGACAACTAATTAAATTAACTGGTTAACAGCAGGTGAGCAGCATTATTCCAAAAGAATAATTTTGTGACTCTTGAGTATTGGTACGTATTGTACATCTGACTTGATCTTGTGATTCACAATTATAGTTTTGATAAACTGTTTCAGTTGTTTTGAAGTCCCAGGTCACTTTACAGTCCCAGCTCACTTTACAACCAAGGAAAAACAATACACTTAATGTGAGTTTACAGCAAAATAAAGTTGAGTAAAAGTTTCAGCACTTAAAGCCAGTCTAGGATTAATAACTGAACAACAAGCCTGAGTTCAAGAACTTAACCCTCTCATGGTAAGGCAAAACAGGCATTTATTTCTGGCTTTGATTCTACTCTTCTCCTTTAATGAGTTCTGAAGACTGTAGATTATGATTTAAAGCTAAAAAATTCAGATATTTGTCACATAGGAAATGACACAAGCTACCATTTAAGCAAGAGAATGACAAATGACAATGTTTGGGGAAAAAAATGTCTGGGGAAAACTAAAAGTCTTTAGTGTTACTGTAACGAAACAAATCAATAAGCCCCTGGAAGTGCTTACAAAAGCACTATAAAAGGAGCACAATGCTTTTTAAGTAGTGATAGAAGACAGTGTAGTACGCATTTTACTATGCCTAATTGGGACATGTACACATAATTTTAATGAATTAAGGGGCACAAAGAAGACTCCTGGCACTGAACAGGGCGTGCTGGGAGCTGGGGAAACACTAAAAGTGTCCAGGCAAGGCTACTCCAGTCCTCTTCTCTCTGCTTCTACACATGTTTTCCCCTGTGTGTGTCAGTATGAAGTGATTATTCGGTCATATGTGAACACACCACAGCACACAGTGTGAACAGCACGAAATTCTTCCTCTGCATTAAACCCATTCACCAAGTGAAGCAGCGGGCAACCAGGAACACGGCGCCCGGGGAGCAGTGTGTGGTTGCTCAAGTGTACCTCAGTGGTGCCACTAGCAGTCTTGGGAATCGAACCCACGACTTCCTGATTGCACGGCGAACACCCTAACGACTAGGCTTCATTTAATATATGTAGATCACCACCATTCTGACTGGCTGTCCAGTATTGGGCCTCAAACGAAAGCAGTCCAGGCTGAAACACTCCTTATAACTTCAGCATAAATAAATGGGGCTAAACCGCTGCAGACTAAATAGGTGACTATAAGCAAATGTACTGTGTTTTGTGACTTAAAAAGAGGTCAAGTTTAAAACGGCCTTACAGCTCAGCCTATTTATATGAACTGACTGGGTGGAGAATGTTTACTGCACAGGTACATTCAGTGTGCATTTGGAACTATATGTCGTTAAACTGTTTGAAGTTTTAAAGACGGGACACTTGGCTTTTCCATGATGTGGGTCCTTTAATGATTTTACCGAACACTGGCTGAACAATTAGGCATAACTACAACTCTAACCGTAATACAATTTGCCACCCCTTGCTAAAGCTTCTGCACGCCTCAGATTTATACACAGATGTAGACACCCACACAGAACTATAAAGACGAGATAAAGGACACTGGAGCACACAGGAAGTCGCTCTATCCCTGTAATGTATACTCCATTAAGCTAGTGCTTTGGAGTCCCTTGGACAGGAGGAAGCTGGCCAAACCTAAACACAGCTGTTCATTAAACTATACATCAAACTGTTTATGGGACAAGCTGGAGAAGATAAATATCACGAGAGCAGCAGGACACCGCCAGTCAATGATTAAGCAGCTCCACGCTGCAAACGTCTCACAGTGATGTAAGATCAGCTCCTGTTATACTGTAAAGAATATGCTTATATGTAAAGAAAACAAGGGATTGTAGAGAACTGATAAATACAGACCCAGCAACAGCGTCACCGTGACGACTGTTTACACAAAATCAAGTAAACATTTACCTCTTGTCTGAGAGAAGCGATCGTCTTTGCCTCAGGGTCGTCATGACCTCTACAGGCCACATGCATATATATTGTGCACACACACACACAAACACATACACACACACACACACACACACACACACACACACACACACACACACATGTCTAGATTTCCCAAAGTAACATGGGGGAACCCTGAGCCCTTTACACTGATAGTAGAAGCAGATGAGAGAACTACAAGAAGAGAGTAGAGAAACAGTGGAGGGACAGAGAAAACATTCAATTAAAGAAAGAAAGAAAAGAGCGGAGAGTGGAAGACGCTTTAGGTTATAAGAGGAGCATGTTGGGAGACAAGCAAACTCAAAGAAATCCGTGAGATGACTATGATGGAGTCAAGCCTGAACTGTATTATTATACTATTATAGAGCCAGAATATCGATTATATTAAATATTGGAGAGATATTTGTTTGCAAACAACCCCTACGATTTTGATCCTGTCAAGTTTTATACTTCAGCCTCTTACAGGCTTTTATTGCAAAGGCCAGCACTGCAATGATGACTAAAATCCATCATAATGCCCTAGACTGTCTATCTACATGCTCATATTAGAATAAATAATTACTACCATTTAAAGTGGCCTAGGCACTGAGACAACAGAACCTAGATATCAAAATGTGACTTGACTATCTTTGGACACTTGTTGCTTTTTCTCTACAGCAGTTTTGGGGCTCATTTCAGGAAAAAATAAATAAATTGTCTCACTTTTTCGTAAGACAAAAGACCTTAATGCAATACCTAAACACAGCTTCAAAATGTACCAAATCACTCCCTAGTGCGTATGATCCATATATGGAAATTAAGCTGCAAAAACAACCTGTTTCACTAGTTTTCATAGCATCACGAACACCAGGCACATAAATACACCTACAGCAGTTTAGCTCCTCCCATTTACATTGAGGTTATACACACACACACACACACACACACACACACACACACACACACACACACACACACACACACACACACACACAC
>JBBJLS010072632.1:0-10253 GCA_037577275.1 Bryconaethiops microstoma
GGTCTTTCACATGGAATTCCAATAAAATAGATTCATGTTTGTGGCTGTAATGTGACAAAATGTGGAAAAGTCCAAGGTGGCCGAATACTTTTGCAAGCCACTGTATATGCATTTGCAACTGGGGACTGTCGACTCCCACACATTGTTGGAAAGCTCTGGGGATTGGCTACAAGGCTGTATATGCAAATTATGGCTATCCGGTCACTGGTCTGAGTTATTGTCTATCAAAGCTGGACCAGTCAGAAGCGGACCTGGTATACTTTTGAATATATTCAGCCTAGAAACTTGAGGGAGGGCTTGTTCGAACCGTAACAACCTCCACTATTGGTTAAAGAAAATTGGCGTTAAAATACACCAATCACAGCATAAAATGTGTATTTAGGCTTCGTTCCGTATATGTAACCGACCGTTAGGGTGTAACGCAACAAGTTGCAATTTCAAAATGCTGCCATATCAAGTCACTGGATGGAAACACTTCAATTACAGTTTTGAAATGGATTACATTTGCTTTGGGATTTTTGGGCAATTTAAAATATTGTTTGTATCTTGAGAATAGTATCTTTCTAATAAAATTGTAAAATGAAATTTTTATATGACACAATAGGGTGTCATGTTGCCTCAGGGAAAGGAGGACACAAATGCAGGAGTTAACAAATCAATGTAGCTTTTAATAAAAACAGACATGTGAGAACATAAGCACTCTCGCTTTTGGCTTGGCTTGAGGGGACTGTTCCATCAGAGGATAGGTCTTCCTATCTGACTGGACCAGTCCCAATGAAGTTCACGCTCCCCCTTGACAGCCTAGGGAAAGACACTCGAACCCTTGCTGGAGCTATATGTGAGGAATCCCAGCCTGGAGGTGCTTCTGCTGCACTGGGTGCCACTAGAATACACAAGAGACAGAGACATCCAACTCCAAATTCAAGGCTTAGATCCAAAGGCGGGACTCCCTACTGCTCAGCGATCATAGATATCCTCTAGCATCTAGGCAAGACCACCAGAAACGGGACCCCCAGTCTGGGATGGCTGGGTGGGAGGACGGCCATGGGTGCGAGGAGCCAGGCGAGCCTCAATCAACTCGACTGAGGATGTCCCAAACCAGGGACAGGATTGATCATTTTCTCCCAGTTTTTTAAAGAAGGCTGACCATACCCTTGATATGAACTGCGATCTGACAATTTCCTCCAGTATGCCATAGCACCTAAAAATGAACTGGAACAGAGACTCAGGTACTTGCCAGGCGGAGGGAAGGGAACTAAAGACAACAAACCGAACACCATTAGAAAACCAATCGACGACCACTAAGATGGCAGTGTATCCCTGAGAGTTTGGGAGGTCCATTACAAAGTCCACAGCTATTTGGGAAGTAATCTACCAACAGGCTTGTTCCATGTTCTTGCTGAGGTTGGGCCACCAGTACTTTTGGCTAATCACCGCTACAGTTCTCTGGATTCCGGGATACCCTGTAGCAGGGATAGTATGAACCCAGTCTATTACTTGACTATGAAGCAGTTCATGTACAAACTTCTTCCCTGTAGGTCACGAACTTGGAATTGGATAACGTGATGACCTACGTTCTATTTCTGTGTCAATATCCTATACTATAGGGGCTGCAATTAGTGCAGCTGGGATGATCGGTTCAGGCTCAGTTAAATCCACAGGGGTCGTGACAACACATCTGCTTTACCATTTTTGGACTCTGGCCTATACGTGATACTGTAATTAAAGTGGGTAAAGAACAGAGCCCAGCGTGCCCGGCGCGGGTTTAGCGGTTTAGCCTGCCGGATGTATTCAAGGTTGCGGTGGTCCCTCAACATGGTAAACGGGTGTCGTGCCCCCTCTAACCCGTATCGCCACTCCTCTAACTCTGCCTTCACCGTGAGCAGCTCACGGTGCTCACGGTTCCCGATATCACTACTGCACTCTGCATCGGTCAGCTTCCTAGAGAAGTAGGCGCAAGGTTGGAGCTTCTCCGGGGTTCCGTGTCTCTGTGACAGAACCGCTCCTAACCCAAAGGGTTCAACTACAAAGGGCTCAGCTGGGTTGGGTTACTTTAGCACAGGGGCAGATGTAAAAAGCCCCTTAAGTTTGTCAAACACTTCCCTTGTGGATGAGGTGAAGCAGATCTTTTTAGGCTTGCTTTTTAATAAGTCAGTGATTGGTGCTACTACTGAGCTGAAACCCCGGATGACTGACTGGGGCTCTACCCACTTAGACACTGCAGACACCTTTTTCTCATCCATGCCTACCCCCTCTGGCCCTTTATCGTAACCAAGAAAGGAGAGCTTGTGGACATGGAACCCAGACTTCTCCGCCATTGCGTAAAGCCCATGGACGAGCAGGTTAAAGACATGCTCTGCTAGGTTTTTTGAGTAAATAAGGATGTCATCTAAATAGACAACCAAAAACTTGTTTAGCATGTCTCTGAAGACATCATTCATGAACAATTGAAAGAAGGATGGAGCATTTATCAATCCATATGGCATTACGTGATAATGGTAATGGCTGGAGGTGGTGCTAAGGCCATTTGTCACCTGCTCAATCCGCACCATGTGCTACGCAAGACGAGCTTAGTATAGATACTCGACCCACAAAGCTGTTCTATGGCAGAGGAGATAAGCAGAAGAGGGTGTGGGAACCTCACGTTGACCGCATTGAGCCCGATAGTCAATACAGGATTCGAGTCCGCCATCCTTCTTCTCAATGAAGAAGTTGGACGATACAGGGGCCGTGGACCAGCTAATAAAGCCCCGTCAAAGCACCTTGGTGATGTAGTCTGCTTTAGTCTCCACCTCAGACAATGGATACGCTCAACACCGAGGTGATTAAGTGTGCGGTGGGAGGCAACCCCAGTACTAACGTCAAATTAGTTCGTGCTAACACGAGGAACTGAATTTTCTCTTGGTGATAATTACAGTAAGCTTGAGCAGGTGAGTGATCTTAGTCACCTCTCTATTCCTAACAGGACGGCTGTCTAAGGCTCTTACTATGATCGGGCCTGCTGTGTCGACAACGGGGAGAGACAGGAAAGACACAAGGGACTGGGAGATTAAGTTGTAAGCTGATTAAGAGTCTAAAAGGGCAGAGACAGATGATTAGGTAATTGCATCATAACTTGAAGACAGAATTGTACATAACGATATGACATTGGCCTCTCTCGGCGGGTGTAAGACGGGAGGCCTCCAGCTGCATGGGTTCCGGAGCAAGCTCTTCCTGCATTGGAATGGTACCCTGTCGGGTTGGGGCAATGTCATAACGTGAACTTGGCTTGGTTACTGTGTATTGCTGTGGTTTGGCGCGAAGGTGTTGGTCCAGCCTGATTTTGAGTTTGATGAGTTGGTCCAGGTTTAGGTCAGCATCTAATTCTCTTTGTAGCTCGATATGAAGCCCTTTCTTGAAAATTGCTGTTAGCGCGGGTTCACTCCAGCCACTTTCTGTGGCTAGGATACGAAACTGTATTGAATACTCTACTGCAGAGATGTTTCCTTGGTGGAGCTGGATGAGACAAGTGCTGTTGGACTTCCCATGGTCTGGATGGTCAAATATCATCTTGAATAGGCAAAGAAAAATGGGGTAGTCCTGCACTGTGGCACTATTTCCTTTCTAGACTGCTGCTGCCCAGTCCTGAGCCCGCCCCGTGAGCCATTGTATTAGCGCAGATACTTTTTTTTAGTCATCTCAAGCAAGGATAAAGTTCTGACATCTTGACAGGTCACCCCCATACCTCCCTGGAAGTGAAACATGAGGCGTGGACGAAGAGCAAACTGGGGCGATCTGGGCTGGTGTTAGAGGAGCTGGAACAGGAGCTGGGGGTGTTACATGACGTAGGTTGAGCACTAGTTCGGACACCACCCTAGCCACAAGGTGCTGCCGCAGCTGGGGTTCCTTCTCAGAGGGCAGTCCTGCTCCGTCTATGAGAAGCATAAGACAATAATCATATACTTAATAAATGAAGGGAGACACCTAGAAACGAGGGCTGAACGTAAAATAGTTGGCCACCTAGCAATGCACCAAACCAAAACAAACCTCCACATGGACAGGAGAGCGTGACAGGACACCTCCAGCTCAGTAGCGACTGCGAATGCTGGAGGCATGGTGGAGGTGGCGCGGATGTGAAATAGGGTACAAGATGTTATCAATAATTAAACGTTTTGTGTTGAACCTGAAACCACTGACCATTTAGTTTTTCATTGTATGTATTCTGAAGCATTGTTGCTTTACCCAAAGATTTTTCAGTTTGAACACTTTTCTCAAAAGGACATTGTTTATGGACTTGTTATTGACAAAAACAATGAGGACTTTCTGATTGTCATCCATATTCTTGAGAAGCTTTACATTATAAAGTGAAGTAATATGAAAGTAAAACTTAAATTTAGTGACTTTCATAATGAGTTTATTTCTCATGCAGAAGCCCTTCTTAGTATTATTGAATTTAGGGGCCGCCTGGTGTTCAGGCAATTGCCACTGTGATTGAAAGGTCGAGGGTTTGAATCAAAGGACTGCCAATGGCACTGCTGATGTCGCTGGCTGCCTGCTGCTTCACTTGGGTGAATGGGTTAAATGCAGAGATATTACATGCACAGGTCAGGTGATCACAAGGAAGAGGAAATGATCACTGGAAGACTATTTAAGATGCGGCCAGACAATAACGCTCAGTCATTGAGTCAACAACTCTACACCATCCTATTGTCTCCAGCCAGAATCCACCGGTACCGTGAGTACACTGTGGGTTTTCTTACCTGTCTTTGTTGTAATCTGTGCGTTGTTTAGAATGTGGGTTACCAGTGGGTTTCCTGACTCTCTGCAAGAAGCGTTCTTAGAACAAAAGGCAAGATTCACCTGCCCATTCATTAGACTCCTTGTTTGGGTTGTCCATCTCGTAACAAGGGTTAACTTCCACTGTCTGTTGTTCTGTCCCGGTGTCTCCTTAACAAGAGAAAGAATTTCACATTGTTCATACTGTGCTGTGCTCATGCATGGCAAATGGCCACTTTACAATTAAAACTATATGGACAAAAGTATTGGGACGCCTGACCATTACTTGAACAGGGACCCTAATAACATTGCATTCTAATACAGAAACTTTAATTATATGGTTCCCCCTTTGCACCTATATCAGCTTCCACTCTTTCCACAAGATTTTTGTGTTTCTGTGGGAATTTGTGACCATTCATTCTGTAGAGCAGACCTGGGCACTGTACGGCCTCCGGGCCACATCCAGGCCTTTGGCTGTCCCTGACCGGCCCGTGTGAGATCAATGAAACATTAGGAATCAGACGAAAATTAGTGTATGTAAAGCATGCGATAACTGCTTTGCTTTCATTTTGAAGGTGACCGCTTTATCCTTTTAATTTACTTTGTGTGCATGCATATACATGGCTTCACTGTGTTGGCCAGCAGAGCCAACAGGTGTTCACTAAAGGTTTTACCCCGCAAAAATGTCGGCTCACAGTAAAAGAAGAAAAAATTGATACAGAATATAGGGTTTTTAACAAGACATGGAAATCTAAGTATTTATTTACTGAAGTCAAGGGTAAAGCTGTGTGCTTAGTTTGTGGAGAACAGATTGCAGTGTTCAAGGATTACTTGAATCGTCATAATCGATGGAACAGTCAGGACCAGCCTGTGAATTGTGATTTCTCACAAAATCGCCAAAAACAGTAAGATGTTCTCTAATGGGGAGTTTATCAAAGAGTGTATGGTGGAATCTGCTGCTCTACTGTGCCCTGAGAAAAAAGAAGCATTTGAGACTGTGCTGCTCTTATGCAGAACTGTAATGAGAAGGATTGAGGACATTGCAGTGGATCTAGAGCTTCAGCTGGAAAACAAAGCAGACAGTTTTGACCTTTTCTCCTTGGCCCTGGATGAGAGCTGTGATGTTCGCGACACAGTGCAGTTACTCATCTTTGTACGTGGAATAACTGAAGACATCAATATTACGGAGGAATTGTCAGCAATGCGGCCAATGAAAGGAACGATGAGGGGGAGTGACTTGTTTACAGAAATAAATGCTCAAGAGAGTCTGAGACCTGAAAGCAGAGATTCAAAAGTTTTGTGAGAAGAAAGGTAAGGTTATTCAAGAGCTCTCCAGATGCAGAATGGATGGAAGATTTTGCATTTTCTGTTGATGTGACTGCACTAATGAACTACATACCAAACTTCAAGGCAATGGCCTATTTGCACACAAAATGTACAGCCTGGTGAAGGCTTTTGCGAGAAACTTGGAGTTTCTTTCAAGTCAGCTGGAGAGCAACATTCTCACCCACATGCCAAGACTTAAACAAGTCACCCCATCAGCTAATCACCTCCACAGGTACACAACCATGTTATGGGCACTGCATGGGGAGTTTTCAAGGCGATTTGAAGACTTTAAAACAACAGAGTGAAATGCAGATGGTTTCTCCCTCCTTCACTTGCAGTGTGGATGAGGCACCCAGTGTGGTTCAGCTTGAACTCACTGACCTGCAGTCCGATACATCACTGGCAGAGCACTAAGTCAGCATCACTGCAGGATTTTTATTCTTCTTTCAAAGAGAAGAACTTTCCTTGCATGAGAAGACATGCTCAGAACATTATGTGTGGGTGGGCATTTGGCTTATCTGGGGGGGCAAAAAATATCTATCCATCCATCCCCTTTTTTGTAGGGGGGGTCAAATAAAAATAACTTAGTTACTTACAAAAGCAAAAATTGTGGCAGAAATCATAATCCACTGTTCAATAAAATCCATTGTTCAATAAAATTAAAAGAGGCAACGGAACTTCTATTATTTTTTGTGAACACATATAGAACTATATTTACAAGGTAAATATCAAGTCAAATGTATACAACATATGAGAGCAAGAACAGAAACGTGGCTCATCATAGTCATTGGGGAGGCTATAGGATATCAGTTTCCAGTGTTTAACTTGGACATTATCTACAGGACCTGTCTGCAGTTACTCCTGGCAAATTCTGAAAGCAATTCATTCATTCATGTCTAGATTTCCTGTCATGTGCCAGAATGACTAAATTTCTCTTCCTTGAATACCGGCCCAGAAGATACTTGTTCTCTTTGGATCTACCTACATATGTGAACAAACATTCTCAGTGATGAACAAATCCAGATACAGATCCTCTCTCACTGATGATCACCTGGCAGCCGTTCTTCGCATTTCCACCTTAGACATTCAACCTGACTTCAGTGCACTCCTTTAAGCCCAACACAGGTTAGATTTCTCTCATCGAAAATGAAAAAAGAACTGAAAAACAGCAAATTAGGTAGACTGCAAACAAAATAAGCCCTTTTAATTTAATTCAAAGACATGCATAATTTTCTAAACTGTTTTGTGAATGTTGAATAAAAGTTGGTGTTTAAATTGTGCCTCCTTTACATTTTCCTTGGTAAATTGTGACATTTACTTTTACCAGTATCTTATCAAAATCATTAAACTTACTGCTTTTTATTAAGAGGGCATTTATATTAGGCAGAATTGAGTTGTGGCTCTGCCCTCCACAACAGTCCTAGTTTTTCATGTAGCACCTTAGAAAAATTAATTGCCCACCTCTGCTGTAGACCATTTATGAGGTCAGGCGCCAGATGCTGGCCGAAGAAGGTCTGGCTCGCAGTCTCTGTTCAAGTTCACAGCAAAGGTGTTGGATGGGGGTGGATAAATCTATTAATCTTCAATAGTAATAATACGCATTTTACATTCATAATACAAAATGTTTTCAGTCAGTAATTAATCTGTATTACTAAAAATGCAGTTCAGAAAGTGCGCTAAATAGACACAAGGGGTGTGTCTCAAATGGCGCACTTGCACACTTCGAACACTGTTTTAGTGCATAGTGCGTTCACACCGACAACCAAGCTAAAACTCAGTGCACTGAAAGTACCTGGATGGTGCACTCATAACGGCCAAAAAAAATCAGTGTGAAACGATGGACTCTACTCACACTAAACAGACAACTCTTAGACTACGTAGCGGAAGGGGAGAGACTTAACAAGTTTTCAGAGTTGAATAATGGCAGCCAACAGTGAAATGCTGGTGCAAGCCCAAGCGCAGGCAACTGCTTCGTATAAATGTAAGTAACGTTAATGGATCATTCGTTTGAGTTTGCGATTATACCGAAGAGTTCGTACACATAAATGTTAGCAGTTTTTTAGCCAGTTAGGTGGTCGTAGATAGGTTATACATGTTATAAAACCTCCAGATTAAGCATTGCAGTGTCTATGAAGTGAACAAATGGTCTTTGGTCTGAAAACTGATTCGTAAACAACGCCAGTTAGCCAGGTATTGACTTGTGTTCTGACATTTCAGCATACCTATCCGAATGGCATACTCTGAGCAAACACACTATTTGCGCATGCGCTAAACTTTGTTTTGCTCTTGTATTAGTGATGGGTACGGCAGTTCTTTTAGATGTACTGAATCACTAGAATTAGTTCACTAAAAAGATTTGTTCAAAAGATTCGTTCACCGAATCACCGAATCATTCAGCGCTTGGCGGGAGGAGCAGCGACTCCGACTTCCTGAACTGATAGACGGCTGAATGGTTCAGGTTTCAGTTCAGTTCACGGGTTCCGGGACCGGGAGACGAGAGTGTTGTGGCTGTGTTGCTTTGACAAACACGTTTGTAAAAATAAACTCGTTTATAAATTATGTTTTAATTAATAAAGTATTCTGATTTTGATTGTAAGTGTCCTGTCCTATGATATGGTATTTAACTGGTCTACTTGGCAAATTGGGCTCAGTGAGTGATCCGTTCACTGAACGTATACCCCACAGTACATTCGGTGAAGGAGTCACACTAGAACCCTGTGCGGGACTAGTTTTTCACTCCTGCTCCCGCCCACTCCCGCTGAATTTCTGACCATTACCGCCGGCTCCCGCCGAATTTCTTATCATTACCGCCCACTACCGCTGAATTCCTGACGTTCCCGCCTGCTTCCGGAAAATACATATATGAAGTTAAAAAAAATGTATGAAAATATATTTATAAAGTAAAAAAAGATCCATGTTCTGTTATTTTAAGTTAGTGGCGCACACTGGCTTTCACAGAGGATGTGAAACACGAAGAGAGCCGCAAAAAGCCCCTCGAGACCAGCTTGAAGTCCTCATTCGTGTAGTAGATAGTGCTGGATATGAACGTTTTGTGGTAATCTTCCCTCCATATATCTGCTGTAATAGCATGTCCATATTTTTCAATTATATGTTTATCTCCGCTGACACGGATGCCTGCACTGCCTGAGCTTTTCTTTTAGCATGCCTTGATACAGTTGTTGGATGAGGCAGAATGTCTAACATTAAACTTGCCATGTTTAGCGGTGATGTTAACACCATGCTGAAGTACGTCAGTAAAGCCACACCCGGCAACAAAATATTTACAGCACAGTTCGCCACATTTTTTACTACTCTCTTGCTGACATTTGGAGGGAGAAAGGTTTTCTCTGCAAATTTCAGCTTTGTCTGACCGGGGAGTAACGGGGCAGGTGTGTTTCCTCAATGCCAGATTTGTGCCCGTTGTAGAGAGTCACGCAATAAGATTCACGCATTTTCTCAAAATGCGGGTTTTATACACTACTTGTTACATGCTGTGTCCTACTGTACGTGAGTTGTTGCGGTGGCAATTCAGCAGTTACCAAAAAAAAAAAGTTAGTTTTCGTCGAGGTACACGAACACAACACACTCCTATCTCCCTCCGTCGCTCCTGCCTAGTGCCTGCTACAGATGGCAAGTCTCACTCTCTTCTCATTACTGCCAGCCTAATGTTTTAAGTTTGTTTATCTGAAAACTAAATCTTTTAAAACAACGGAGAACAACGGTCACCATGCAAGTGTATCGCTCAGAGGAAAATGATTCAGGAGAGTAGTTCACTGAGTGATTCGTTAATTCAGGCGTTGGCGAGGCGGCCAACGTGGCGAAGTGCACCATGTTCAAGGTTTTACTTGTTTGGCATGACAGCAGACATTGAGAAATTGGTATGTAGTTGTTATATCCCTAAGCATAATTTTATCTCTAAATGAAACTTGACACTTATTTGACACTGTTGCAAGTCTCTGAATGTGAAATATGTCAGAGTGGGACCTCAGTTGAGTGCAGTTTAAACACTGGATTGTATCAAGGTTAAGATATTTTGCAATACAATATATTTTATTAATACACTGCAGTGTTTGTTCAGTTTAATGCAATACTGCTTTATATTATCATTAGGTATCTGCTGTTTGGGAACTCATTGGAATTGACCTCACCGGTCCACTTCCAAAAACATCCTC
>JBBJLS010072633.1:0-10252 GCA_037577275.1 Bryconaethiops microstoma
TGTTTTAGGTCAGAAATATTATTTTGGGAGCAAAAAATCATTGTGAGACATGTTGTTGTTTCATGCATAAAACAGGCCCTCTGAATCTCCAGGACCGCTGGAAACGCGTTTTCAGGCGCTGAAACAGCTTTTCAACATAGCGTGAGAACTGGCACATTAAACAACATCTCTGTACTCTGATCGTTTTAATTTCAAATTGTTGAACCAAACCCAACTGTTTGAGGCTTGTTTTAGGTCAGAAATATTCTTTTGGGAGAAAAACAACTTTGAGAGATATGTTATTTCATGCATTAAAAAGGCGCTCTGAATCCCAAGGACCACTGGAAACGTGTTTTCAGGCGCTGAAACAGCCATCAAACACAGGTTGATAACTGGCACATTAAATTACTCTCAGTTTTAATTTCAAGTTGTTGAACGAAAACCAACTATTTGAGGATTGTTTTAGGTCAGAAATATTCTGTTGGGAGAAAAACATGTTCGAGAGACATGTTGTTATTTCACGCTTTACAAAGGCGCTCTGAATCCCAAGGACCACTGGAAACGCGTTTTCAGGCGCTGAAACAGCCATTAAACACAGGTTGAAAACTGGCACATTAAACTACTCTGTTCGTTTTAATTTCAAGTTGTTGAAGGAAACCCAACTGATTGAAGCTTGTTTAACGTCAGAAATATTATTTTGGGAGCAAACAATCTTTGAGAGATATGTTGTTATTTCATGCTTTAAAAACGCGGTCTGAATCCCAAGGACCGCTGGAAACAGGTTTTCAGGCGCTGAAACAGCCATTAAACCCAAGTTGTGAACTGGCACATTAAACAATATCTCTCTACTCTGTTCGTTTTAATTTCAAGTTGTTGAACGAGACACAAGTGTTTGAGGCTTGTTTTAGGTCATAAATATTCTTTTGGGAGAAAAACAACTTTGAGAGACATGTGATTTCATGCATAAAAAAGGCGCTCTGAAACCCAAGGACCGCAGGAAACGTGTTTCCAGGCGCGGAAAGAGCCATTAAACACAATTTGTGAACTGGCACATTAAACATCTCTGTACTCTGTTCGTTTCATTTTCAAGTTGTTGAACGAAACCAAACTTTTTGAGCCTTGTTTTAGGTCAGAAACATTATTGAGAGAAAAAATCTTTGAGAGACATGTTATTTCATGCTTTAAAAAATGCTCTGAAACCCAAGGACTGCTGGAAAGGCGTTTTCAGGCGTTGAAACAGCCATTAAACACAGGTTGTGAACTTGCACATTAAACAACATCTCTGTACTCTGTTCGTTTTAATTTCAAGTTGTTGAAGGATACCCAACTGTTTGAAACTTGTTTTATGTCAGAAATATTATTTTGGGAGTAAATAATCTTTGAGAGACATGTTATTTCATGCTTTAAAAAGGCGATCTGAATCCCAAGGACCTCTGGAAATGCGTTTTCAGGCCCTGAAACAGCCATTAAACACAGGCTAAGAACTGGCACATTAAACAACCTCTCTGTACTCCTTTCGTTTTAATTTCAAGTTGTTGAACGAAACCCAACTGTTTGAGGCTTGTTTTAGGTCAGAAATATTCTGTTGGGAGAAAAACATGTTCGAGAGACATGTTATTTCATGCTTTAAAAAGGCGCTCTGAATCACAAAGACCGCTGGAAAGGCGTTTTCAGGCGCTGAAACAGCCATTAAACACAGGTTGTGAACTGGCATATTAAACATCTCTGTACTCTGTTCGTTTTAATTTCAAGTTGTTGAACGAAACCCAACTGTTTGAGACTTGTTTTAGGTCAGAAATATTATTTTGGGAGGATAAAATCTTTGAGAGACATGTTGTTGTTTCATGCTTTAAAATGGCGCTGTGAATCCCAAGGACCGCTGGAAACGCGTTTTCAGGCGCTGAAACAGCCATTAAAGACAGGTTGTGAACTTGCACATTAAACTACTCTGTTCGTTTTAATTTCAAGTTGTTGAATGAAACTCAACTGTTTGAAGGTTGTTTTGGGTCAGAAATATTATTGTGGGAGCAAAAAATGTTTGAGAGACATGTTGTTGTTTCATGCTTTAGAAAGGCGCTCTGAATCCCGAGGACCTCTAGAAACGTGTTTTCATGCCCTGAAACAGCCATTAAACACAGGTTGTGAAGTGGCACATTAAACAACATCTCTGTACTGTTTTAATTTCAAGTTGTTGAATGACCCCCCAACTGTTTGAGGCTTGTTGTAGGTCAGAAATATTATTTTGGGAGCAAAAAATGTTTGAGAGACATGTTGTTTCATGCTTTACAAAGGCGCTCTGAATCCCAAGGACCGCTGGAAACGCGTTTTCACGCCCTGAAACAGCCATTAAACACAGGTTGATAACTGGCACATTAAACAACATCTCTGTACTCTGTTCGTTTTAATTTCAAGTTGTTGAACGAAACCCAACTGATTGAAGCTTGTTTTACGTCAGAAATATTATTTTGGGAGCAAAATAATCTTTGAGAGACATGTTATTTCATGCTTTAAAAAGGCGCTCTGAAACCCAAGGACCGCTGGGTTATATTTGTTTTCATTTGTTTCCACACACTGCTCCCTGGGCCCCTCATTGGTGGCAGCCCACTGCGTCACTTGGTGAATGGGTTAAATGCAGAGAAATCATTTCACTGTATGTTGTACTTGTATGACTATGCATGTGATAAAGTATCTTCTTCTAAAAGATAAGAAAAAGAATCAAGGACAACTGGCAAAAAAACAGTGTTCACACTGTTTTTGATTCATTATTTTTGCCAGGTGTTCGTCCATTACTTTTCCGAAAACTTTCAGAAAGGCTTCAAAAAGTAAACAAAGCATTCACAAATTGAACTAAACTAAACTGAACTAAACAAAAGAGTTCTGGTTTGGCCTGGAGAGCCCCAGGTGTTTACACTGGTGATTGCCCCATGTGGTCATGCGCAGACCTTCACACGCTGCACCAAATGGAAAAGTGCTGCAGCATCACCTTACAATCGCACTTTACCCCAATTGTAAAGTGTTGGTGTAGATTGTAAATGTTAAACCTTAATAAAAATGAAATAATTATAAAATATATCATGTTGGAAAGCGGAATGGCTTAAATTTGAGTTCCCTTACATCCCTCCTCTCCAAACAGACTTTGGCTATTGGTAATGCAAAGATTAGGTTTTTAGACTGTCATGTTTTTACACTACGTAACTCAATTATTATGATTAAAATATTTTACAAACTGAAAAAGACCACCTTTGGGTCATTCAAATGCATTATGTTTTTAGAAATTATGTTTAGGGCAATATCATGTTTACACTTAGCTTACTGGCTGTTTTTTCTACACTCATTTGGCTTTTGGATAATTAACAATTCTAATCAAAACGAAGCATGTTTAAATAATGTATATTAGCAAATCATTAGAGCAAATAATAAGAGCAAGTTCTTAAAGTGCTTACATATCACATCAAACATGTTCAGTAAATACACTATATGGATGCATGACCATTACACCAACAGGGATGAATGCAACCACATTCAAATACATAAGACTTTAATATGGAGTTGGTTTCCCTTTTGCAGCTAAAACAGCTTCCATTTTTCATGGAAGCATGTCGTCCAAAATATCTTGGTATGCTGAAGCATTAGGATTGCCCTTTGCTGAAAGTAAGGGGCCTAGCCCCAAACCCAGAAGAACAGGTATGTCCCAATACTTTTATCCATATCATGTACCAAGGAAAAGAACCATACTGTTCAGAGTGAGTCGATGAGAGATCTTTGCCACATTATAAATAACAGATAGAGAAAGGAACATTTGCAAAGTTTTATTGTCCCTACTGCATTTTCCATAGAGTTCAAATGAGGAGATCTCACAGGAAACGTTACAGTATGTTACAGGCTTCTTTACTTCATCACAATGGTGTTTGAATTATTCACTCAATTAGCGGACGCACCAACCTAAATACAACCATGGGTCAAATACAAACCATGCAGCTTGGAAAGTGTAAGAGACCCCCCACTGCCATTTACTATGCTTGACTCTTTATATATATATAATCAGTGGAGAGCTGTTATGCCTGGTAGGTGTTAAAGAACAGTAGAGCGTAAACTCACATATTGTAAGCACATTGTGGTTGCCTAATAATATTACCAATATGAAGTTCAGAATATTTTAATCATAATAAAATACAATAAATTGCATTTTAAGAGGTTTATGTGAGACAGCCATGGTGCAAAATAAGCGGGGTGGGGCTGGGGTGTGTTTGTAGTGAAATTTATAAATTTTAATCTGACAAATGGCAATTATGGAACTTGATAGAGATACGATGCAGAAATTATATTTAAGCAATTTGAAGAAACATTTTACATACAGGATGTAGTATAAAAAATATACAACATTGCACAACTGGGAAAGTGATTTAACCAAAAACTGCTAGATGGTCGAAGGACCTGCGGTACTTTAAAATAGTGGGCAAACTGGGGACTGTAGATGTCCAGAAGGCTGGTAGACTGAGATTTGTAGCTGCTGCTGCGGCTGTTATAAGGCGCAAGTGTCAGCTCAGTGCCAGACAATAAATACCCAAGCAGGTCAGTCATCTGGGGTGAAGAATGATCCCAGAGCAGTCAGATACTCGTCAGAGAGCAGCTTGCACCAACTCGGTCCCGTGGAATGATGCGAAGCTCTGATCCATGTTTTAGAAACACATTTCCTGTGAAGAGAAACAAAATATAATTTCAAACCACTTCCGAAAACATTTGCTTAGTATATTAGACAACAGGTTAACTATACAGGTTAACCTAACCCTAACTTTAAAAGTCTCAAAAGAAAAATGCCACCTAGAAAACCCAGTGTTTTTCATTTATATTTTAATATCATAATACTTAACTTTTAAACAAGTTGGAACAGATATAATGGAGTAGTGATACAGTAAAAACTACAGAAAAATAAAAAGGTAGAAAAAAAATTTGATAGGATTACAGATCAAAACATTAAAGCATTTTGAGAAGCTTTTTTCAGCCAATATAACTTTTACAATGCCAATATACCACTAAGTAAATGGTGCAGTTGAGAAATTTCAGACATCAATTTATGCCAGCTGGTATTACACTGCGCTCACAGGTCAAAGAGCAGACAATAATACTGTTGAGATCCCAACGGTTACACCACAGACGTTCAAATCTTAAATAAATGAATGCACTCTAAACGCCATACACATTTTTGTTGCATTTTGTAGCTGCGCCTGATTTTTAGTGAGGCGTTACACTAGCCTTCTCTGATGCTGTTTAATGCCAGTCTGCAGCCCAATGTGTAGTTTCATGTATTTACCTGTGGGGGCAGTAATTATTCAGTCCAAAGTGTTTACATGTGGGTCGCCTTTTATGAATAGTTCTGCAATAAAATCATGGATCCCTATTCTTTTTTAAAACTAAGCCTTGACATTCTTGTTTTATTAAAAATCCTCCTTATAAAGCGTCATGGACAGGGAACAAACATCGCTGTCGATGCTAGGTTCACCCTCTTACTGCACAACATCTGGTCAAATGGAAATTGTGATTTTTGAAGACGTGAATATTTAAACATATACGTCTAAAAATGTATTATTACATTGATAATAATAAAATACAATATATAACAATATTAATATATAATAAATTACACATACTTCATTCTAATAAAACTTCAAAATGTCTATATGTATAATTACATATTGCCTATTATAGTGTAAACTCTAAAAATACCCCCAAATATGCTCCCAAAATATGCTAATTTCAGTTTTAACCAAAAACTGCTAGATGGTCGAAGGACCTGCGGTACTTTAAAATGGTGGGCAAACTGGGGACTGTAGAGGTCCAGAAGGCTGGTAGACTGAGATTACCCTTAAAATGTAATTTGTAAAAATGTAAAAGTAAACCCGCATCTGTACTGTACAGTGTACACTGAAAGCAGGACTCCCGCAGTACTAGAATGTAAAATACCAATGTTACCTGTATATTTACTGTACTGTAATTCATGCCAGCGCATTTTCTTTTGTATGTGCTGTGGTTTTCTCTGGTATAAGCAGGGCAAATACAGTAATCATTTAATTTAGCAAAATAAAAATAAAGGGCTTTAAAAAGAACAAAACAAAAAACAAGATAACACTCAAGAACTCTGAACCGCGACTTCGCATGGAACAATGTATTCTTAATAACAATAACCGTAGTTACAGAAAATGAACGACAATGATTTTATAGAATCATGGGACATATTCGTCAACCGCCATGTAAACGCAGTAGCGGTGTTTTATTTGCATTTGTTGGGATTTTGCAGAAATTGACGCCAAGATGTTGCATGCAATGTTTTTTTGACGCCACCTGAACGTGCAGCCGACCAAACGCAGGTGCTGAACGCCCGTGTGGACGCTTTGATTTGCTCCAATGAGCAAAAAAATGCCGGTGCTTAGTCTGCGCTCATCTGACGCCACAAACGCCTGAAAAGCGCCTGATTCAGATGTCTATGTGAACGAGGCCTTAGTGATTTGAAGGGTGACGGCAGTATAAAATATGAAGAAAATAATAAATTAGAATGGAAATCTGGAACACAGTCCTCTGAGAGGAATGTGATTTCATAACAACAGGAAAAGACATATTGCATTGAGCCTGATCTAATATGTGAAATTTACACAGGAGTCCTCAAAGAGAAGGATTCCTTCAGATTACTTCAGATTATCATATCTGCCTAAACAGCAATAGACAAACTCGCACTCAGTGGTTTTTTCAATGGGGCAGAGGGCACAAACAGTTCTTCTGTGCCAAATCTGAAAAGGTTCAGAAGAAAGGCCATTTCAATACAAGCTTGTGAAAGAACTCGGTCTGCTATTAGAAAACACAAAGGACTTCAGAATCAGTCGACAGACGAACCTGCTGTTTGTGCTGGATTGATTCCGATGCCATCTGCACAAAGAGGGAAAAAAAAATCATGTGAAATACAGTGACGGCAGTTGTGTGCAATTTCTGGTCTGCTTTGAAACAGAAAGGAGTCATGTACACAGGGCTGGGTAGTAACGAAATACATGAAAGGCCATTACATAATCAGGACACAAAAAGGTAACTACTCTGTTACAGTTACAGAAAAAAGGGAATCAGGGAATCATATATTAATATACATTTTGAAGTGTGATGAAGACCTTTACACGAGACTCAGAAAATGAACAGTATCACACAGCTATTTCTGTTGGGCTCATATTAAACAATATTGATCAAAGAGTGTACAAGACTCAAATTCATAAACGGTTATTTTTCAGGCCTGTAAAGTTGCAGGGTATTTTAATCATTTGTATCATATTTCTTAATACCTGATTTAGTCACTTTAAAAAATATGCTCAGCTTGCATACATCACAGATGAAGTCACGTTTGTTTGCCTTCAGTAACGTTTCTCTTTTCTTAAATACATGGCATTAAAATTCATCAAAATGTTTAACTTTAAAATACTCTAACCAATATTTTTAAATAATATCCTGAACCCCTTTATGACCACAACAATCACTATTTCTTCATTTTCTACTAACAGCAATTTATACCAGATGAATGGGTGCCGTCTTCTTTTTGGATTTAGTAGAGGAAGGTTTAGCATAGGGCTATGTGCTAAAATACAATGAGCCAAGAACATTCTCTACAACATATTTCAATCTCTACTCACCATTTGTAATAATGGCACTGGTGGCAGCAGGCACTTTAAACTTTAATACAGAGAAAAAGAAGGAGAGAGATAAAACCATACACAAGACAAATACTGCCGCTGAGCCCTATGCATCTGATGCTCTTAGACGAGCTGATGGCTTTCCACTAGCATTTGTGTTTACTGCTGGTAATTTGAGGTCTCTCAGCCGCAGAGCTGATGGTTGAAAATGAGAGGGAAAGGACAAAAGAGGCTGAAGTGGATTAAAAAGACAGAGAAAGAGCTTAGACATCTACAGCAACAAATTCAGTAAATACAACATACCAATGGACTATTAGGCTATTATCTTGAAGCTCATTGCGTGTGGAATCATTTATCGTTCTGAAATGTGACTAATGTGAAAATGAGGCAACGGATCATTACAGGGAGCAGATAAGATAATGTTAACAATCCAAGGAAGCCAGCAAAAAAGTAAATCACTTTTCCCAACAGTAGCATCAAACAGCAGAATCATTTTGCGATTAAGATGCAAAATTGTCTTACCTCTTCCGCTGCAAACTTCAACACTGCTGTGAAAGGGGTGCTTTCAGGCACACTTAATCTGAAATGACGGGAAAGATTAAAGCAAATCAGCCAAAGTTCTAAGAAGTTCCGAGAAGTGATCAGATTTTCGCTAAAGTATCTTCAGAATGACCAACACAAGCTTAATTTAAAGAGGAAAATGGCTCAAAGCCTGAAACACTCCAGGCAGAAAAGGGAAAATGCTAAATATATGCTTAATGGGGCTAAATCTGCAGGCAGACTATTAAAAAGCTTTTTTGTGACTAAGAACTCATTTGTCTAAAAAACTTGAGCTGAAGACACAGAATAGCTAGGCAACAACAGTAGCAGACGTCATGCATTATTCATAAAGTTTTGAGCCATAAAATCATAGTTTTTCACACCTCCGCCCCATTGCAGCTTCCACTCGTCTTAGAAGATTTTGGAGCGTTTCTGTAAGAATTTGTGCCCATTCATTTGAGAAGGCTTGGCTTGCAATCTCTGCTCCAGTTAATCTCATAGGGATGGTGTTGAGGTCTGGGCTCTGCCTGGGACACTCAAGTTATTCCACATCCAACTAAGCCAACGAAGAGACTAGATGCTGAACCAGAAGATCACCAGTTAAGAGTCTGGGTTGGGAGTAAATGCTAGGACTACTAGTGGTACCCCTGAGGTACCCTTGAGCAAAGTACTGTCCCCACACACTGATTCTAGGGCGCCCTGTTGGTGGCTGCCCGCTGCTTCACATGGTGAATGGATTAAATGGTAGAGAAATAATATCACATTGTTCACACTGTATGCTGTACTCTGGAGTGATGTGTTCACCCATGGCTATAAGGGGCCACTTTATGGACTTTGCTTTGTGCACTGGGGCACTGTCATGCTGGAATAGAAAAGGGCATTCCCCAAATTGTGTCCACAAAGTTGGAAGCATGGCGTTTTCCAAAATGTCTTGGTATGCCGAAGCATTAAGATTACGCTCCACTGGAAAAAAGGAGCCATCTGAATTTAATAATTAAGAGATGTCCTCTTTCTTGTTAGTTAAAGGGATTAACGAGCTTAAGACAAATGTTTTCAGAGAAAAAAAATCACCATGTCGTAGTAATTCTCCAAAAATAAAGAAAATTGTGTGTACTGTGTACACAGCACAAAGAAGGAGATCAGTCACTTACACTTTGTAGGGTAACCGGGGGTCCGACGTTAGGGTGATTTTAAACGTTACTTTAGACCTGAGACATAAGCGACACACACATTCTGTAAGGTAAGGGTTTGACAAATTAGACAACATTTTTAAAAATAGATAAACAAGAAAAATTACATGTTAACGTCCAGGGAGCTGACTGTTTACTCCGAGCAGGAACAGCAGGGGTCCTGATGAATGGACCACGTCACCATTCGATGGGGTGAGCATAAATCATGTCTATGGGGGTGACGGCGTCTGACTTGTTTTAATTTTACGTCTTTCCCGACGTTTCAGCCTGCACTTTGTGATTTACTCCACATTTAGCCCTCCTGAAACGAACCTAAACACATTCTACAGCAATTCCCACAGACTCCGTAATTACACACAGGCAAGTTCCAAAGGTATCTATTTGCTACCGTAAGTAAGTGTGTATAAGCGCCTATTTGATTTCGGCAGGCTTTAGTGACGTTGAAAGGCGTAAGTCTTCTAAGAGACACCACTAAGGTACCCTAGAGCAAGGTACCGTCCCCACACACTCCTCAGCGGGTGCTGTGTGGCAGGTTGCCCACTGCTTCGCTTGGTGAATGGGTTAAATGCAGAAAAAGAATTTACCACTGTGCGCTGTGGTGTGTTCATGCATGACTATAAGTGGTCACTTTACTTTTAAATTACTCTTTTTGGGGCTATTTTATTGCTCCACACCGGTTTCAGTGTTGGTCCCGGCCAGGTTTAGAAGGGGAGCTAACTGAAACGGTTCTATGAAGGAATGTGTAATGTATTTGAGTGTTGATGTTACCATACCTGATGGCCACTAGAGGGCACTCCCGTGTTGTGTACTGTTACTGTCGAGTACGCCGAGTAAAGCAGTTGAAAGACACGCGGTTTCCAGGTCTCCGGTTCTTTCTGA
>JBBJLS010072634.1:0-10252 GCA_037577275.1 Bryconaethiops microstoma
AGAGAGAGAGAGAGAGAGAGACAGACAGACAGAGTGAGAGAGACAGAGGGAGAGAGAGAGATACAGACAGAGTGAGAGAGAGAGAGAGACAGAGTGAGAGAGACAGAAGGAGAGAGAGAGAGAAAGAAAGAGCGAGAGAGAAAGAGAGAGAGAGAGAGGGAGGGAGAGGGAGAGAGAGAGAGAGAGAGAGAGAGAGAGAGAGAGAGGGAGGAATAGGGAGGGAGAGAGAGAGAGAGACAGAGAGAGAGAGACGTAGAGAGAGAGAAAGAGAGAGACAGACGGAGAGAGACAGAGAGAGGGAGGGAGGGAGAGAGAGAGAGAGAGAGAGACAGAGGGAGAGAGAAAGAGAGAGGGAGGGAGAGAGACAGAGACGGAGAGAGAGAGAGAGACAGAGGGAAAGAGAAAGAGAGAGGGAGGAAGAGGGAGAGAGAGAGAGAGAGAGAGAGAGAGAGAGAGAGAGGAAGGAAGAGGGAGGGAGAGAGAGAGAGAGACAGAGAGAGAGAGACGTAGAGAGGGAGGAAGAGGGAGAGAGAGAGAGAAAGAGATAGATAGATGGAGAGAGATAGAGAGAGGGAGGGAGGGAGAGAGAGAGAGAGAGAGAGACAGAGGGAGAGAGAGAGAGAGACAGACAGGGAGAGAATGAGAGAGTGAAAGAGAGGCAGAGGGAGAGAGACTAAGGTGAGGAGAGACAGAGAGAGGGGGAGAGAGAGACTTCTCATGCTGTATTACGAGACTCAGAGAGCTGAAGTGGTTTGCATGAGCAGGCGGTGCCGCAGGATGTTCTGAAGCTCAGGTGGAAATCTCTCATGTGTGTAATTTTTGGGCTTGATACAGTATTGATGGGACACTGTGGCGGGGGAAATGAGAGCAAAAGGTTAAAGTAGCAGAGATTTCACTCCAATAAAGGGCCAATGAGTCCTGGCAAAGCAGCCTTGACGGGAATCAGATTGCCATCAGGGTCCGGTGCGGCCTCTTATGCGCGGCTAGCTGAGGACAGAAAAAAAACTGTTTGCAGTGTCAAAATATATGCATGAAAACTCCGTGGTCCGCACTGGAGCCCATATGGCTTCTGTTGACTGCATATTCTGTTCAGAAGCAGTTCAAGATGGTCAAAGGAACTCACCGTTTCAAACGAAACCAGGTGGAAAAAAAGCAAGTAACAGTTCTGTCCTAAAAACAAATCTGGCAAAACAGGTTCTGTCGGGCTAGAGAAGAACCACATGCGAGGAATCTTACAGAGCCTGGAAAGATCTTTATTCATTTTTTTGTTTCTTTCTTTCTTTTTAAAGAGCAGTTCCACCAATTTTTACACCAAAATTCTAGCGTCATTCAGAGTAATTTGGGGTGAAAATGTTAACTGTTTACAGTGGTGGTGAATGGAACCAGGGGTCATGATGTCTGCTGTACAAATATAGTCATTATATTCACTATCCTAACCCATTAGTGAACGTACTTGTGATTTATTTATAATATTGATGGTGGTAAAATAGTGGTAAATCTGAAAAAAAAAAAAAAAGTTACGTTTTGCCTTACAATTCACTTCATGTATCACTCCACCATTAAAAGAGTGATGCTTGGTTTAGGTCAAAATCACCTAAAACTGTTGTGAGTCAATGTCACAGTCATTAGGCAGGGCACTGAAAAAACAGTTTATGAAAGAACTTTATGCAGGTGACCTTTTAAATACATTAAGCTCTTCAGACGCCTGGTTCCATTCATCACAACTGTGAGCGATTCTGACTGAGCTGATTTCTGCATTCACTTCAGACTGATCTGAATGACTGTGAATTATGTAGAAATGTAGGGAAGCTGGTGGAATAAGTTTAAACAACCAGTTTATATTCATCACCTTGATCATAACCAAAAATAGACTAAAATAGACTGGAATAGGATCTTAGCTATATACAGCTCTGGAAAAAATAAGAGACCACTGCAAAAAATGTTCAGTTTCTCAGGTTTTATCTTTTCTAGGTGCAAGTATTCAACTAAACAGCTTAGCCTGAGTTTTTAAGAACTGCTGACAATATTTCTCCTCATTTCCAAATAAAGATATTGTTCTTCAAAGCATAATTTTAAAGGAAATGACAAAACATCAAAATGATGAAATGATGCAGTGTTTACAGAACTTGAATAATTCAAAGAAAACAAATCTCTTGTTCACTCTTAAACAAAATGACAATAATTATCTTTGACAAACTTCTAGTAGTGTTTTACCATCCAACTGATCTCATTGCGAGAGGAGAGTGTTGATTACAGCAGTGTTTTTATACTTTTCCTCATTAAATATGATTAGATTCAGGTGATCACTAATCAGTACCTCTTAAAGCAGAATGAGATGCTTGTGTAGGAATTTAACAGACACTGTCATGGAATGGTTGTCCTACTCATAGATATGCTGATTTAAAAATAAATGGCAATGGTCTCTTATTTTTTTGCAGGGCTGTATGGGCACAATATTCAATTAAATTAATAACAGTTGCAGCTCAACAGACAATTCACTTACATTTAAGGAAGTCATCCCTTGTAACAGGCTCAAGGGCCGATCCTTGTCTTTTGGTTGGGGAACTTGGCTGTATTATCGTCTTAATACCTAGATTTTCTGGGTTAGAAAGTCAGATGTCATTCAAAGAAAATGATTTAAACATGTTGTAAGACAGTGCTGCTCTGGCTCTTACGGCTTTTGCAGAGTTCCTTGAGCTGACCGTTGTAGTTGGACAGCACCAGACTGCACAAGTTCTGAGTTGATTCCTTAACAACACTGCTAAAAGTGGCCAGCTGGTCTACGAGGCTGATGTAAACACCTGGTAAACAGACATCTACGAATCCCTTTCTCCAGTCTGTGTAGTCCTGCAATTTACAGGTGTGGCAGTTAATGCTCTCATCCAAGCTTTCACATATTAGACACCATTAAAATACATTAAGAACACTGATATCAGACATTATAGTAAAACAGACTGGCTCTTAATACATGTGACCCTCCAACAAAACAAATTAATGTGAATGAAAGCTTATTTTTAGGGGTTAAGTAACATCTGCTACTAATTAAGCAACAGTGAGTCTGGTGTTCCTAGTGGGGCAGCTGGAGGCCTGCTGGTTAGGAAGTGCCCCTACGATCAGAATGTGCCCTTGAGAAAGGTACCATTCCCACACACTGCTCCCCGGGCGCTGTGTTCTGGCTGGCAGCTGCTTCACTTGGTGAATGGGTTAAATGGGTTAAATACAAAGAATGAATTTCACACTGTTCACACTGTGAGCTTAGGTGCGTTCACGTCTGACAAATGGCCACTCTATACACACACAGTATACAAACCTGACCTGTAAAAAATCAACATCATTCTTGCTCCTGATAAGTCGCTCCACTTGGCCCATTGTCTTCCTCAGTTCTCCAATCTTCTGCTCTAGGTGGGTCTGGATGCTCTCTGCCTGACTCAGAGCCTGTTTATGTTCACAGTCCAGGACTTCCACAGTGCTCTTCTGGGCCTCCTCGACTGCCGCCTGAAGGGCTGAGAACTGTTGCTCAATTACGGCGCGTACCCCAGCCACGGAGCTCTAAAAGCACATAAATTATACTTTTGAAAGCAGTTTGTCCTGCTAATTATATCATTTACAGTTATGACTGTGAAAGTACATAGTCTTATTAGTAACTCTAAAATCATTAAAAAAAAATTTAAGGATAGTAAACAAACTCATTCATAGTGGTTAGATGTGAAATAATTGATTCTGCAGAAATTAACCAAAAAATCTAAAGAATGAAATTATTTTTAAAACATAACCTCATAAAAAAGTTGTGACATGCAGTTGTTACCGTTATGCTGCCTACACTTTTTTTTAGAAAACATGTTTTAGAAAAACATTCACAGAGAGGTACTTGCAGGACGTTGTGAAAAAGTACCAAAAGAAAACACATTCTTTGGATTTACGATTTTTGACACTACTAACATTATAAAGAAAGTGATGCCACATTTTAGATGGTGCAGAAAAGGGCTGTATTTGCACAGGGGACTTCACAATCCCTGGTTCCTTTCACCTCCTCTGCAAAAAAAAAAAGTTTCTCTACAATGAATCAGCTCCCATTAAATCGCTCTCAGTGACTTTCTTTACATCTCAACTTTGGAATTACACAGATATTTTGAAAACAGTAGATTTCCCCTTTGATTTGTGAACTAGGCGTTGTCTATTTCCAGGAAATTATCTGAAATATGGGTACACTTAGATAAACTGTGTCAATAAAAACAATTATAATAATAAGAAAACAGTCAAATATTACATGTAAAGTCTCACTTCTATGAATTCAGTGTTGCTCTGTAGTTTGTTGATGGCCTGTTCTGCTGCTGACAAAGTCTTAATCATTTCCTTCTGTTTCTGTTGGATCTCTCCCTTTAGATAAACACAGGCGCACACACACACCACACATACACACACACAGTATAGTGTTCTCAAACCAAAGAGCTCAGAGTGTGGGAGAAAAATGCAAACTATGTGTTAAGGAAGTCAGAGGTCTGCTGCCTGTTAGTTGGACAGTTCAACACATAATTCCAAATATTTCTCTTTCATCTTAGAATCTCTCCTTTTTGAGGGTGTGGGAGAAGCAGACTTTCAATGACTAAAAAGGCAAAATCACAGTTCAGGATAATATGTCTCTGAGAAAGGGTATTGTTAAAGTCTATTCCCAAGACAATTCTAAACAATGTGCTCCGTTTACAGAACAAAATTATTTCCTAGCAGTTCTTTGAAGCTGTCAATATATAACTTCCTTCAAGGTCTAGTCAAGGTGCCTCTCAAGGTACAGCGGTTAAAGGCTTAAACCACACACCTCTATATGTTTGCGGGCCTCCCCTGTTGGAGTGATGCTATGTCCCTGGTGCTCTTTCAGCTCACAGCTGGAGCAGATGCAGCAGCTGTCTGTCTCACAGTACAGCTCAAGACCCAGATGGTGAATCTGACAGGAGCGCTGTTCCATGTCCAGCTGTGGTTCCACAAGCCTGTGGCTCTGGAACTTGCTGTTCTCCAGATGAGGCCTCAGGTGCTCGTCACAGTAGGACACCAAACAGGTGAGACAAGACTTGGACGCCTTTCGGGGATTCTCTATGCAGGAATCGCATGTTACCTCCACACGTTGTGGGAAAGCGTCTGGTTGAGTGGTGCCATTGCAGGTGTCTACAGGCTCTTTGTCACGGTCCAGAATCTCTGTGCTTTCTTCTTGGCTTTCTGCTGCCGGGCTGCTTTCTTCTTGGTCGCTCTCCATAGCAAGCTGAGAGCTGGCTGGAGTTTGTTTGGACGAAATAGCTTCCTCTGTGTTCATAATTTTCTCCCACGAGGCATCAAGTGTGCTGGAACTTTAGAAGTGAAGTATGCTGTGTTTCCAGTTGTTGCACCACTATCACACTCCCCCCCCACAGCCAACTTCTTTTGTAGAGAAACCAGTATGCACAAAGCAGTTGTTTGAGTTGGAGGCCACACCTAGTGTAAGGGTCAGCTGAGCACTCTAGTAGTGACGCTCCTCCCTGCCTGGAAGCCAGCAAAAAAGGGAGAAGCCCTGCATAATAAAAGAGAGTCATGTGTGTTTTTTCTCTTCTAGTGCCTCACTCCCTTTTTCCTGTATAAGACACAGTCTTTTCAGGCTATTAGCTTTTTCTAGGAATGCCCTGATTTAGATTTTATATTTTTATATAGACATCAATCAGCTATATCATTAAAACCACTGCCCGATAGTGTGTACGTCTGCTCGTGCCACCAAAACAGTTCTGACCTGTTGAGGTATGGACCCTACAAAGGTGTGTCGTGACATCTGACACCATGACATTATCAGCAGATTCTTTGTCTAACCCTCACAAGATCATTATGCTTACATGACACTAACACTCACATGGTTGTGTGTGTGTATATGACACATAGCAGTGCTGTAAACATTGTGTCCACTTACTGTCCAATATTAGTTACATTTAATCTGTTGGCCTACCTTGCAGATGTAAAGTTATTGTTGATAGTTCATCTGATGCTGCACTGATGCTGATTGGTCATCCTTTAGTCCTTCATTAATAAGGGTCAGTTTCTGGCCACATGATGCGACAGGATGGATATTTTGGTTTGTGGACTATTTCCTGCCCAGTAATGGTGGTCCTGTGATGGTCATGACCCTTGATAAATGATATAGAGAAGCAGATGGTCCTATATGGTTAGTATAACTGATTTAGCTGGATATACTGTATATATGGAATTGACAATGGGGCAGCTGGTGGCCTGTTGGTTAGGGGGTTGCCCCTGTGATCAAAGTTGTGGGTTTGAATCCCAGGACGGCCAGTGGCACCACTGAGGTATCCTTGAGCAAAATACTCTGGCGCTGCGCCGGTGGCTGCCTACTGCTTCACTTGGTGAATGGGTTAAATGAGTTAAATTGGTTAAATGGGTTAAACGCAGAGGAAGAATTTCACACTATTCACACTGTGTGGTGTGTTTTTACGAGTGACTATAAGGGGCCACTTTACTTCAGATATAAGATCAATGTATCTAATAAAGGGTCTTGATGGTGTGTATTAGGTTGCATTATAAACATGCATTTATAAATACTGTTTAGGCCAGGGCTGCAAAAAGTGTGGGTCAAGTGTCAAAACTGGCCCAGAACACATACATACATACTTTAAAATTATTTATAAGACAAAATGTTTAGGCCACCCCTAAAAAAATGTAGCTAAAGCAGAAAGGATAAGTAGACCGACATGTGCATCAGACTTTCCTATAGTGATCTTATCCTGGAAGTTAGGATACTTTCAGCTGCAGCTTCCTATTAATGCTTGAGTTGTTTTCCTGGAATGATGTTACCTATGATGACTGGAGCTGCAACATATTTAGTCTCAAACTCCCATTCACCGCAAAGCAGCACCTGCGGCAGGTGACCATTCTGTCATACATGAACCCACCACAGCACACAGTGTGAGCAGCACAAAATTCTTCGTCTGCATTTAACCCATTTAATCCATTCACCAAGTGAAGCAGCAGGCAGCCAGGAACACAGCACCCGAGGAGCAGTGTGTGGGGACAGTACCTGGCTCAAGGGAACCTCAGTGGTGCCACGACTTTCTGATTGCAGAGCGAACGCACAAACCACTAGGCCACCAGCTGCCCTAACAAGGTTCTAAACTTTGTCAGCATACAGAACTACAGCCTACAGAAATCAAAGCAGGAAAGTGCAACAGAGCCCTACCTACATTAGAATTTGAACCATATTTATTTTAATTATTTTAAATACCTGTTCATTTTAAACGTGCTTCACGAGCCTGTATTCTTTTGACAACTAGGGGTTTCCAGCAAGAAAGGGCCTCAAGAAAGCTTCAGTGCTTCATGAGGCTTTGTCTAATTGTTGCTACTTAGGAACCATGGAAATTAAACACAAGAACTCAAGTTTTCAGCTTTGGCTAGAGCAAAACAAAGCAGATAGTAAAAGAAAAGTGCAGCACGTTAGCCATTTCCTATCCACTCCTGCACCCAGTCCACTCCCAGTTCCAACCCATTCCAAGCCACACCCATACCTGCTGAAACTTGTCTTCTCTCATAATGCGGGATGAAGTGGATAAACACATATTTAGGACTTTAGCTAGATGCACTCCTTGGTCCTCATTTGTGGACTCTTCGTCAGAGTCTCCATGGAATTTAGCTCCATTGTAAGAGTCCAGTTCTTTGTGAGAATTTGTTTTGTGGATCTCTGGGTTCTTCTTCCAGGTTCATCACACATAAAGTGGATCTAGCAATCAGTGCTTGGGCTCCTGAATCTTTGCCCGAATTCTAAATCGTCCATTGAGGGTTTGGGACAGACTGTAGAAACAGGGAGAGACACATAGAGAGGAAACATGTCCGGACATTAAGGCCAAATGACCGGAAAAGGCTTGACAAACCAATTTCCTGAAGATAACTCAGGCACCCACATGTTGCACATGTAACCTCTTCTGCATTCTTGCACACAACTCTTCGCTGATATAATACAGTACCTGTCAAAATAATGTTCATCCAGACTGTTGATTGCACTGACTTGTCTTGTCTTGTTTTGTCCGGTTGTTTTGTTGCTCTTGTGTTTTTTTCTTGCACATTCTTTTGTCCGGTCTGGTTGTCTTGTGGTGTTTCTGTTTTGTTCTGTTCTGTTCTTGTGTTGCTCCATGGCACTGCAGGAACATCGTTTCGATTCACTGTGTACTGCGTGTATGTGGTTGAAATGAAAATAACAGCTACTCAACTTGATTAGACTTGACTTGACATTTCTTTCTTTTCTTAAAGTCCATTTATATGATATGTGTGATGTTATTAAGTATAAGCCATTTTCCAGCCTCCTTTAGTCTCAGACAGTTTTTGTTGCTGTGCCTTTAAGGCTGATCTGTGTAAATGACCCTTGTTCAGACTGCACTCCAGTATCTGCCTGGGAAACTAGTATGTCATGTGATAATGATTGCCTTGCAGGAAATTATTATTTTATGGTATTTGGAAATTATGTAAGAAATGGTGCTCTCTAAAAGAGGAGTTAAAAATGATACTTTAACACTTTGAAATGACACTTTAAAATGACACTTTAGTGAGTGTGCCCAGAGACGACACATGTCGTGTTGATTCGAACACAGTACTTGTGCTATTCTTGCAAAAAACTCTGATTGGAGCAGCGTGATTGGTCATAATTATGTATTTTTTTGTTTTCCTTCTTTGAGAGTTAAGGTTAATTAATATTAATCAATTTGTTCATTTATGTTTGAGCAGTAGATAAAAACACATGTGTTATTACTCAGTCAGTCATGGGACAGTTATGGTTCCAATTTGAAGTTTGCATCAAGCCAGGTACAGACCATATAACTGGAAGTGTCCTCAGTTTGTGGGTTTTAAAACGAAATTTTTGTATTATGACCTTTGTTCTGTCACCAAATGTACTTTCCAAAATGTTTCAGTCTAGGAAATAATTTTTTATATTTCAAAGATGGTATGATAATCTTTTATAGACACATTTCGATAATCCTTTATAGATACACTTCATGAATAATATAAATAATATAAATATTTCAATATTTTAATTAACATGTTTGAAAAATAAAAATGAACAGAGGCAATTTTATTGACTCATTGTAAATATTAAATAGGTGAAAATCCAGGGTCTCAGGTCGAGTTAAGCTGTGATGTCAAGAAGAAGCAGATTGAACGCACTGCATCCTCCCGTCCTCACCGTCACACACAAAGTCTTGTAGTGTTTCTATTTCTGTTCTTGGGTTGTTCCGTGATCCTGTTGTTTCACTGTTCTGTGCAGATGGTTGAAATGATAATAAAACCTGCTTCACTTGACTTGACTCAGAAGTCTAGAAACCCAGACTGAACATGTGAGGTTCAAACTCCTTGAACAGGAACTTGTCGATTCCACTGTCACTTTCTAATTATGTTAGTGGTAAGTTAAGTCTTAACCCTATTGTTTTCAGACAGAACTTGATATTGGAAAGAAAACCTGTATTAAAAAAGAACAGTTTCAGAGTTTTCCATGACATAATACTTAAAAGTCAAATTCCACTAAAAACAACCATTTTTACATATGGAATATATTTTACCTATATTTTTAATGGCATATTAATCATCACCTAATGGAATTTTAACCACTATGCATGTATATATGATCATTTTATTTATGTAGCGCTCTTCATAGGCACAAGGTCATTTTCTGCCAAATTTATAATTATCCTATATTAATTATATTATTTGTAATGTATCATTAAGGCTTTAACTAACAGCAGGACTCAAAGTTTTAGTCCTAGCTGTGACACCTCAGATTACAGTTCACATTTTACATTGCTGTACTAACATGGCACATTGCACTTTAGCATCCCACTTGCACATTGTACATATTTAAATCTTCCAGAGCAGTTCAGGATACCTTTCATTGTACTTATAACTATGCATGTGACAAATAAAGAATCTTGAATCTTGAATTGAATCTTGAATACAGTCATGTGTAGCTCAGTTGTGACCTCTAGGGTTTAAAGCATGCCAGTAACTACTGACTGAATCAACGAGAGAATCTTTCAGTGCAATAGGTCAGTGTTTCCCTGTCCTGGTCCTTCATTTGAAATGAGTTATTTTGTGGAAGTGGCCATAGCAACTATAAATTGTAGACTAAATTACAGTACTGTGCAAAAGTCTGGGGAAAATTATACTTAAACCCTGTTTACTACTGGACAGTAGTGTTAAGTTAGTGTTAAAATATTAATATTACAATAAATACAATTAACATTATTAC
>JBBJLS010072635.1:0-10252 GCA_037577275.1 Bryconaethiops microstoma
GTAGATGTGAATTGAGTGTGTAGATGTTGTTGTGAATTGAGTTTGTAGATGTTATTGTGAATTGAGTGTGTAGATGTGAATTGAGTGTGTAGATGTTGTTGTGAATTGAGTTTGTAGATGTTATTGTGAATTGAGTGTGTAGATGTGAATTGAGTGTGTAGATGTTGTTGTGAATTGAGTTTGTAGATGTTATTGTGAATTGAGTGTGTAGATGTTATTATGTGCATAACTTTAAATTCTTCTTTGATAAAAAAAAAAACCTGAAACAGCTTAAAAATATCCAAATCATAAAAATGGTTGAAAAGCCCATTCCTGTCAGGTGACGAGTAGCCGGCTGAACTGGTGCTCTGAGCTCTGTATGTGTGTTTGACAGCGAGTCCCGTCCTCGACTGACCCCCTCGTTTGTTGGCAGAGCAGCCGTCTGATTGGCTGGTTCGAGGGGGCTGAAGAGAGGGAGGGAGCGAGCGGTTCAGCAGGGGGTTTGCATTTAAAGGTGCATTTCTGTTTGTTTTCTCCCTGCTCTAGAGCGGCTCTGAGGACACCAGGGTCCCTGACGCCCGGGATCCTCCCGGTCCTTCTCCCCCTCACTCTCGTTCTCGTCCTTTGTCTCTACGTCACTGCGCCTCTCGCTCCAGCGGCGAGATCCTCTTTCAGCGCTCCGTCTGCAGGCGGCTCTTTCATCCTTTGATGTGCTCCTGATTTGGAGAGCGGGGGTAAACAGGGACAGAACACCACACTGTCGGACACAGAATTACACGCCGTCAGCCGTCTCTGCTCTCTGCAGAAATTCTGCTGCTCGGATCTGTAGGGATTTTTGAAAGAAAAACATTGAATACAGCAAACTGCATGATTATTGCCTCCTTTGGATCCAGGTTCTGTGGCCAGATGGGTTTCATGTAAAAAGAAAGATACACAGTAATACAGAAAAAAAGCATGCCTGCTGTTAACTGTGGGGGTGGTGGCCTACTGGGTAGGATACTAGTTCTGGACCAAGAGGTCATGGGTTCGAATCCTACCTTCAGCACCACCGCTGGGTTCCTGAGCAAGACCCTTAACCCCAAGCTGCTCCAGCGAGACTGCCCCCTGTAGGTAGGGAACGGAAGTCACTTTGGAAGAAAGCGTCTGATAAATGCTGTAAATGTCGACTGTGGAAGAGGATCTCGGGTGTTCAGGTGAAGTCATTCTTTTAGAGGCCTTAGGGACCTTGTTAGTATATTTAGTATCATGGACTCCACCAAGTCCCTGCAGAGTTTAACCTGGGTTTTGCCCAGAAGGGTATCTGTTCCAATGCCATTCCAGTAACCTTGTAATCCAGCCTTGAAAAACACAGTCTTTTTTTCATTGAATGCTTTCTGTGATTATTGATCCATTTCTGCTGTTATTGTTGTTGTTAGTCTGGTCATTAGCTGCCCACTGGCAATTCCATGATGCCTCGAGTTGAGTCTGTTGACCAATCAGAGGTGGTGTTTATGACTGGGTGTATGTGGCAGCTCTGATGTCAATAACATTGTTCAATGAGATCACATGAGTTCGACCTCATTCTTTTATCTAAGAACATGAAATTACAGCATAAATGTAATAAATACTGCTTAGACCACAGAGGGTTAAATGAGAATCTGGCAGCATCTGCAAAAAAGCTAAAACTGGGTCAAGGCTGAATCTTCCAGCAAGACAATGATCTAAAACATACATCCCAGTACAATCCACACCAAAAACACTCAGTGACCACAGAATCAGGCGTTCAACGTGGCGATCCCAGTTCCATGACCTACGTCCCACTGGTTGGGCTGAAGAGGAGGGTCTTCAAGAGAGAACCTAAGACCATCTGAAGAGACTCTGTATTGAAGACTGATCTCAGACCTCTATTCTCTATATTCTCCAGTTTCATTAAAGATAAGTTGCACCAAGTACTAAATCCAAGGGTGCCGATAATTGTGACATGATTTTGTTAAAAAATATTTTTTGAGAAGTGGTTTTGTGTTCTTAGAATAAACCAGTTAAAGGCCAAATTGTTTTTCAGGCCAATTAAATGTAATTTTCCTTCACATTTTCAGTGTGAGATTGAGCTAATTAACCACAAAAACATTTTTATAACTTTTTTTTTTTTTAACCAACAGATAATTATGACGCTGACTGTAAAAAAGAACTGAGGGTTTATGAGAGACGATGCAAGGCAATGCTGTGTGTTACAGTATTTCTCAAGCCCAGTGTTGATGCAATAACTAGAAACAGTGGAGAATACAGTAGTGCATTAGACACCTTACAGCTCACACAGTCTGAGGGCGAAATATCTACGGTACTGCGAAGATGACTCAGTACATTATTACGCAGGACTTAAATACCTTATCTCTAAAAGTACAGCCATGGTAAGGAGTGGATTCGGCTTTTTTAAGGTGCACTCATTTCTGACATGAGTGTTCAGTAGATTCAGTACAATAGGACAGCTGGTGACCTAGTAGTTAGGGAGTTACCCCTGCGATCAGAAGGTTGTGGGTTTGAATCCCAACACTGCTAGTGGCACCTCTGAGGCCCCCTTGAGGGGCGTTCCCCGCTGCTTCACTGGGGTTGAATGGGTTAAATGCAGAGAAAGAACTATAAGGGGCCACTTTACTTTACTTTACTTTTCTTTACTTTACTTTGCTTTACTGTCACCGTGGGCCTTCCAACACCAGTACCTGACCTCACTAATGCTCTTGGAGCTGAATGCAATCAGATCCTCACAGAAGTGTTCGGGCCTCTGGTGCAAAGCTCTCCTGAGGAGTTGAGGCTGTAAGGATGGACAAATTCACTATTAATTCAGAAGAAAAGGTGGAACAGGTGTCTACAAACTTTAGTAACTTTAGACATAGTGCATACCAAATACAATCAAGTGTATCTAAAGGTTTACAGTGGAGATAGAGTTCTCAGTGCACCAGCACGTTAAGGTTCTACGGTAGTCCTGTGCTGCTCGGTTTCACAGAAGCGCATCTAGACGTCAGCCAAAACATGTTCCAAGCCTCTCCAGCGCCAAAGCCTCAGAGTTATATCTCTGTATACTATAGGCTTTCACGTGTCAAACATACGGAAAGTCTTGATCTTTACGAAAGGATTCAGAAATGATTGTGTACTCATTTCTGATTACTCAGCCATAAAAAACGAATCACAGACTCTACAGTATAGTAGCAATATTTCCCTCTGCTGTAGTTCTGCTTACTTTATTCTTCCCCCAACTTTCATTACATTAAACCAGTGTTTAGTACGGTATACTGGAGTCACACTCTCTTTATCGTGTGCAAGCTCATCCAGACTAGAAATGCTCGGGATATCGTTCGAAAGCGTTGCTCCCTAAATACAAGAGTTAAATCTTAAATTTGAACAATTATACCGTTTGTAGCATTATTTTACATTATTGCTTTTTTTATTTATCCATGATCTGCAGAACCCTACTGTCCTGTCAGGTCTAATTTGGCACACTTTGTGAAAAATGGGCTGGTTTGGATCAGTTTCAGATGGAATTTTCTGTAGCTCAGGTCAGTTTCGGACTCAAAACAATGAAGGGCTCAGAGAAGGTTTTGTGTTCAGGTTTGTATCAAAATTTCAGGCCTGATTAAAGCTCTACAATAGAGCAGACCAAGGCCAGCAGCCCCACGGGCAGAGCTGTGTTGGCCAGCATGTTGGGAAATAGAGGCGAACATTGAACCAGCAAAACTGAGCATCAGATTGAAGTCGATACGTAAATAAACCGAATCACACTCAGTTTAATTTGGGGTTTAGCTACAAAAAAGGCAGAACCGTCGTTTTTTTTACCATTGTCAAGAACGCTTTATGGAATCATTTGTGCAGTTTCTATTCCCTGCCTGTAGCCAAACAGAATATCATAGAATATTTTGTTATTAGGTGTTCTCCACACCGTGCCAAATTCCTGTTCATTGTGATGTATGTTATGCAAGACACAGAAAGGGCAGATCCCTGTAATAAAAGAGAGGAAAGTTTGCTCTCCTCTCCTGAGTTCATGGAGCCGTTTCAGTTTGGAACCGGTCCTGCTCTTGTGTGATTAATTGTACCACGAAATGCTCTTGTAATGCTGACTAATAGCTCTGGGGGTTTTGGTTTGGGAAAGTGATCGCGAGTGTGTCAACCAGTGTGTAAGGGCGGGGGTTACTGAATGTGGCCAGTAGGGCTGTCATCAATCATACTTCCATTCGTTTTGACGATTAATTGAGTAGATCACATATACACGCAACAAACACGTCTGTAACTACAAAATATAAACAGTTGCATGTGGGTTTCCTCCCTTTCAGTGACACAGAAAACCTAAGCAAGTGCTAACAGTGCCCCCGTATGGAGAGTCTGCTGAACAACGCTTCATGTGACCATTTAAACTTAATTACTGATATAATTCTTCAAGAACGTAACTTTTACTCTTTTTTGTGTAATTAAGTAATAGTGGCAGTTCTAGTGGCCAGATAGTAACACTGCAGTATATCTACTGCCACAGCAAGGGCAGCGCTTACCCCTGTGAGTCTCATTCTGCTAAAAAAGGCAACTTCGGAAATCCAAGCTGACCTTCTCTTACAGCTGCAGGAACGAGGCAGAGAGCACCATCTGTGCTCTGGCTCACCTAAACATCAACTGACCTTGGTGTCCAAAGCCAGCTAATGACCATCTGGAAAGCTGTAAAACAACTGATGTCTCTGTGGCCAGACCTGTGTTGGAGTCCACAGCTCTAAACTAAATGCCACTTGGTTCCCACCTTCAGGAATTCACACTTTCTTTGCATGAGACGGCAGACAACTCCAGTCCTAGGTGGACGACAGTCTAACAGGGTTCGACTCCAGAACCAGAGTTAGACAAGGACCTACCTGGAGTAGACCAAATGCGCACTAGTGTTTGAAGCTGGTGGTGGCGTAGTGGGTAGGATACTTGTTCTGGACCAAGAGGTCATGGGTTTGAATCCTACCCTCAGCACCACTACTGGGTTCCTGAGCAAGACCCTTAATGCCAAGTTGCTCCAGAAGACTGCCCCCTGTAGGTAGGGAACAGAAGTGGCTTTGGATAAAAGCGTCTGATTAATGTAAATGCAATGTAAGGTGTATTGGTTTAAAATGAAACGTGTGTGACATTTTTCACTGCATGGTTTTAGATGTTCTGCGTGTTTTCTCTGTGCTGCTGTTTCAATAGCTGTCATTCAGAGTGATCTGATTTGAAAGGCTTTGTTCTAATCAGATTTGTCTTGTCAAAATTGTTCACCCCGATGGTGATAGGAGCCGGACATTCTGAAGCATAGAGGAGCTCTAGCAGAAAGTCGTGACTCTCTGTGGTTATGAATATGCTGCTTGACTCATGAGACTGTTTTACAGTAGTGCAGAGAAGATGAAGTTTGAAAAATGTGCACTTTGGGTATACTGTATCACAGCAAAGTGGGTGGAATGGGGTCGGGCTTGGAACATTCCTAAGACTGGGATGTACCTGAGATAGAATTAGAGCTCAGCAGAAGCTGGAATATGTTCTAGAACAGCGGTCTCCAACCTTTTCTGCACCACTGACCAGTTTCGTGTAAAACTGTATTTTCTCGGACCCGTACAGACACAACTGAGAACAAAGACGTTTGTTTTTGACTCATGTTTTCTCACTTATGGGCTACATTTTTTTATGTACTGTATCACGTGACCGACATGAGCGTTTTTTTTTCCCCAGAATAATATATCTTTAAGACTCTGACAATCAATCAAATATTTTTATTCTGTCTTTCTGTGCGGCCCGGTACCAAATGACTCCTGGGCCGATACCGATCCACAGCCCGGTGGTTGGTGACCTCTGTTCTAAAACATTGGGAATATTGGCAATATTCTGTCTACTGTGTCAAACCTCGACTAATATTTTCCCCTTTTTCTCTCCTTATCCTTTTTCCTCCCCCCCCCCAGTGAAGTGTTGAGCATTTCAGTTTAACTGTATGTGTTTGAAACCACATCCACATTTGCTTGGTGCTACTCCAGAGAGTTTGCAGGGCTCCTGAGCTGAAGCCGGCGTGGTGTTGGAGCAGCATTCCGCCTCAGTGCCAGCTGGTATGTTGCGTTTTTGTTTCGTATGAGTCGTGGAGGTTAGGGTGAGGTCTCCCGAAGTCGCTGCAGTCGTGTTTGGGTTTCACTGCCGATTCCCTTGGAGACTCAGTTGCATGCACATGCCTGTCCCCGCCTCAACCAAATTCTTGGAAACGTTCCTGCTTCCCAGTACAGAAAAAATGAAAAAGAGAAACGTGTGCGACTTGGAGCCTTTCTCCCGTCCGCGGGCCACGTGACACTGTTAAAGCACACGCGTCTACCTGATAGCGCTGCGATGCTGAGTCACTCAGGCTTGATCTACGTGGTGTGTGTCTTTTAATTGAGGCCACATGCTCTGTGTGAGAAAGGCAGTTTACGAGGCACAGAGACTGTTATGTTGGACTTCATAGGGAAAGTGACATTATACACTCCTTTCTTCATGCTCCAGCTGCACAAGCTCCAAGTACTAATGAGTTCATGAGAAAAGCCCTTCGCCTCCAGGCAGAGGTCGTACGCTCCGCATGAAAGAGACTGCGAAGGTCAGTCGGAGGCCCTGCGAACTCAAAGCTGATACTGTAAGATTCTTTAGACACCGATACGTCTGTATGTAACGTCTGAACACGACATTACGCGTTTCTTCCTTTATGCTCCAGCTTTGCCAGCTCAAAGTACTAATGAGTTCATGAGGAAAAACGTTGCCAAATATTGTGTTCAGCCTTCCAGATATAACTCATCTCCATGGCAACTGGAGAGGAGAAAGGCTGGAAGAGCGCTGGCGAGACACCCACGGGCCCCCATTCAAACAGCCAGCACCTCGGTTCAAAGCAATTACTAAAGCACCTCAGAGACCGGCGTGGCTCAAGCTGAGGACTGTTGTGACATGAAATGAGACCCAGATGAAGAGGTATTACCTCTATTCCCATTTGTAGATGCTGCAGTTTCCGTGTAGCTCGGCAGGTACAGCAGACAGTTGTGTGCTTGCGTGATCATGTGCATTATAGATAATTCCCAGCTATTGTCAGGTAATACTTTGGTGAGGGCCGGGGGTTTGGGGGGGATTCGGGGGGGGTTCGGGGGGGAGGGGGCGGCGGGGGGTAGTGGTAGACCTGTAGACTGAGGAGCTTCTGAATCGAGATTCACTGCCATTCTCCAGTAATCCATTTCAGCCCAAAACGTAATGTGGTAATGCGACTTGCCACTTGTGGTGAAGGTACTATTTCACTGCTGCTGGTAACAGCCTGGACTGGATGTGAATTGTCTTTCGCTTTTTACTCTGATGCGACCACAACGTCAGTCAGTTAAGCCAATGTTCATATTTCACTAGGAAAGATGCACCACGCATGGAAGTTTGCCACAAGCACGACCACAGTGGGAAAAAAAAAAAAAAAAGTTCCGCCTCGCATTGCCATGGAAAGCCAGACAACATATAAACACGGATAAAGCCGACGGACCGCGTATCAAAACGAAACGCACTGCATCTTCTGCATCTTCTGCATCTTCTGCGTCTTCTGCATCCTCTGCATCTTCTGCGTCTTCTGCGTCTTCTGCATCCTCTGCGTCTTCTGCATCTTCTGCATCTTCTGCATCTTCTGCATCTTCTGCATCTTCTGCATCTTCTGCATCTTCTGCGTCTTCTGCATCCTCTGCGTCTTCTGCATCTTCTGCGTCTTCTGCATCTTCTGCGTCTTCTGCATCCTCTGCGTCTTCTGCATCTTCTGCATCTTCTGCATTTTCTGTCATTTGAACTAAAAATGCACTTTCATGCGTTAAGTCAATAACTAGGGATGCATGATGATATCAGAATTATATCTATATCTGTAACTCTCTACAGATACGTGTGTAATGTCACTCCAGCTACGTGTATCCCCAGGTTCTTCATTTCATAAATATTTATGTGTCAGCATTGGTAGATAAAAAAAAATGTATAGGCCCACCAGTGCATCCCCACTTTTAGTGATTCATTCTGTGGTGTCCTAAAGTCTCTGAATATCATTTACATTCATGAGGAGATCAATTAGACAAACTGTAATTTGTCATTTTTCTCGTAATCCACTAATTCACTTGCCTGGGCCGCCCTCTGCTAATTGTCTATGCGTTAAGATGTTTAAGATGTAAGGTGTATAAGATTAAGGGCAGGGGTGAGAGCTGATCAGGGTTTTGAGAAAGGGCCCAAACGTACAGACTGGGAAAGGGAGGCCAGGAGGCTTCACCGCGAGAGGGACTCTGAGGTAGCGAGGCGAGCATGTTACCGCGGAGCAGAGCCGGATTACGGGTGGTGGTTCGGTGGGAGGCCTCATAGGGGGAGTGAGCCTGACGAGGCAGAAAAGGAAAAAGAGAAAAACTGGAAATTTCCAGGAGGGAACCGACTGGCGGGCCTGGATTGAAAGGGCAGGACGGGTTCCTCCGATAGAAAGGAACAACGAAGAACCGACGTGTGTGCGCCTGACTGAGAATGTGTGCGTTTACGAAGGTGGGCCTGAAGGCGGTGCCCAGCCGGAGCGCTGAGGGTGTGTGGCGAAACACCGCAACACTACCAGGAGTGGAAGAGCTCGGAAGCTCTGAATAGCGGCCTGGTGTAGGAGTTCGGGAACAACAAACTGTCACAGATTCTTGGCAGCCGGTGTGTTTGTGAGCCTGGTTATACAGGGCAGGTGGCAGGTGTCACTGATGAGATGGTTACAAGGGTGGAGATACCAGAGTCTCCCTCTAGTGGTCGGTGTGGAAGTAGCCGTTGGCTCTTAATGCAGAATTAGATCAGAAACTGAAACTAGTGGTGGGCAAGATGGTAAAAAGGAGAATACCGGCCTGTATTTATTGTTTATTGTTATATATTCGTTGACATCTTTGAAGCTGGAACGGGTGAGACAATTAACAAGTGCAGTCTGAGGATATCAGTGTTTTTTTTAAAATAATGACTGAAAACTGTTACTAAATATTATTGTTATTGATTATTGTGGTCTCATATGATTACTGTTATCAATGTCTCACACACTTTCATGCACGACATCAGACTAAACAAGCCTAACTATACCTTTCTGTGAAGCAACATGCAGTTGGTCGTTGTTTAAGTGTTGAGAAGATCCACAATATGCTCAGAAAAGCGTTTTGTTACGTAATTGATCACAATAAAGAGAAGTATCGTCATATTGCCCGACCCTCCTGAAAGGAGCCTGCTTATTATTTTAGTGTGCACACAAAGTTACTAATAAAATACACGACAGTAAGCATGTAAAGTTAAATATCAGTCTGTCTATTTTTACTTGCTTATGCAATCAAAAGGACGGCCCGGGCATTAACCCTGATTAGAAACGATTAGGAGGACCCTTGATAAACAATAAGGCAAATAAAGAAATGGTTGTTGTTTCCTTTCCCCTCGCTCTCTCTGTCCCTGCTGCTTGTGTTTCGTCGCTACATTCTTCAGACGCTTATTTGTTCAGCCCTCGTTTTCTTTTTTTCATATCCTGAAATCCCTAAAACTCGAGGAGGCCCGGTTCCAAAATCCCTCATCATATCTACTTCTGATATAGGCTTTACCAATTAAATCACACACCCTGTGGACCATGCAGTGGTGAGAAAGACGCAGTGCATTCGCACCAGTTAGAAACAGCGCCCTGAGTTACAGGTGTAATGGGAATTTGAAGTGTCTGTGATAATGCAGGAGGCACGGGAGTTGAAATGAGTCGAGTTAGAGAGATAATTAGCCGAAAACGCGTTGGAGCTGCTGTTGCTGCATTATACTCCTTATTAGCCATGCTGGCATTTTTGACTAAACTGTGGTCAAGCAGGTTTTATTGTCATTTCTACCATAAACACACACTACACAGTGAAGTGAAGCAACGTGCCTCCAGGATCGTGGAGCAACAGCAGAACAAAAGACCACGAGTGCAGACAGGACTAAGTACAAGAGCAACAATGTAACTAGACGAGACGAGACGAGACGAGACAAAGTTCAGTGCCATAGACAACATCTACAGAGAGGAGAAAAATGGTATTTTGACAGGTTCTGTATTCTAGCAGCGGAGAGTTTGTGTGCAGAGTCTGTAATCGGTAACAGCTCTGCGTCAGACATGCCTCATCAGATCCCAGTCCGTTACTACAGCTTGAGTGATCAGTTCTTGGTTAATGACAGGCAGCGGCAGAGTTCCGGTGTTTTTACACCCTTAAAGAGAATGTGAAGGTAAACCCGTATCTGTACTGTAGAGTTTACACTGAACTGCCGTCTCCCGCAGTGC
>JBBJLS010072636.1:0-10251 GCA_037577275.1 Bryconaethiops microstoma
ACACACACACAGACACACAAATGCAAGGAAAAGGTCAAGTGCAGAATAAAATACCATTCCTGAATTATTCAAAGGCAACCTTCCCTTTGAGAGAAAGAGAGAAAAATGCTTTAAAAGGAAAACAAAGCAAACACTCTCTCCTCTTATCATTATTCATGCGTACCAGACACACACTCACATTCACACACACACACACACTCACATTCACTCAAAGAACCCATGAGCAAACCTCTTTAACTAAAACACACGCGCACAATGCAATCTGGCAATGAAAAACTTTCAGCTTTGGCTGGAGCTCAAACACCGTGACGCTGCAATCTTAACGTTTGTTTGTGTGTTTGTGTGTAAATACAATCAGGACTCCTTTATCAGGGATCTAAACTTTACATGAACCATAATTACTGATCCATCAATAACATGGCTGCACCATAAACAAAGACTAATAGGCTCTCCTGGAAAATAGATGCCCTAAAATAACCTCAAATAAGTGCTAAAATAATTTGGTCTAAAGTAATTATCTTCAAACCAATCTGCTCTGTGGAACAGAAAGATCTAAAAAAGAACCCCATTAAATCATCTACTTCAAAATCATACAGGCTTTAGTATTAAGATATCTGGGTAGAAGTGCATGTGAAGCTGAAATAGATGGTCATTTGTCAAGAAAATAAAAACCATTATTAATAACCTTTGAAAATGAGCCACAGATGGGCTGGTTAGATTTAGATTTGCAGAACAACTTCTTCCATTAATCCATTACCTTGTCCAGTATACTGACATGCTTTGGTAGGCACTTTTGGTGGTATACAGAGGTCAGCATGGGCCCTCTGACCAGTCTGCAGCTGCGCAGCCCCATATGTAGCAAGCAGTGAAGTGTTCTGACACCTTTCCATCACAGCCAGCATTAGCTTTTTCTTTCATTCGTGCTACAGTAACTCTTCTGTGGAACCAGATGGGCTAAGCACATCAGTTTGTCTTGGGTCCCCATGGGTCACTCGTTCACAGGTTGTCCTTCTTTGGACCACTTTTGGTAGGTACACCCCGACAACACCTGTCATTTTGCAGATGATCTGACCCAGACGGCTAGACGTCACTAGACATTTCATGCCAAAGTGGGTCAGATCTTTATGCTTGCCCATTTTTCCCGTTCCCAACACTGTTCATTTCTTGCCCAGTATATCGCAACCCCTGACAGGTGCCACTGTAACTTATTCAAAATGGTGAAATGACTGAAAATAATGATTATAAACTTTTGAACATTAATGTATCACATTACAATATGCAGCGATACAGTAAATCCCAGAAATTCGCAGGGGTTACATTCCAAGAGTACCCACAAATTGTGAAAAACCACAGATTTGTGATGCAGTAAAACGAACTCTGAACCACGACTTTGCGGGGAACACTGTATATTCATACTGCATACTCTGACACTAATAAACACCTACGAAGGTTAATAAGTTGCTTCAGCAATAGGGTACTAAACCATGTATAGCTTTAAATAAAAAAGTGAATTTTGTGTAAAAAAAAATAAATAAATTTTGAAAAATGGACTGGTAGTCAATGCAGGGTGTCTGAAACAGGTCTAATACGGTCAGTCTCCTTAGTCACCTTCACGTAATAAAGTCTATTTTTAAGTCCTGCTCCATCGGCCACTGCTATCGACACAAACGAGACATTCGACCCCAAAGTCTGCTCCTGGGTACTGCACCATCACGCACTCACCCAGTATTACTTGATGTCTCAGATATGAAAAAAATGCTAATTTCAAGATATTGAGCAATAAAGCTATGCTTTTTTTCCAATGCTGTGAGCTTAGAAGGTTAAAAAAAGGTCTTCTATGATCTCAGAGGTGCCCAAAACAGCAACAGCAAATCTCAGCACAATGGAATGTCATTCATTTAGCTGATATGTTTCTGTTTAGGACCAAACCATATGAAAGTATCACTAAAATACCAATTTTAAAGGGTTTAAACATCTAATAATGAATAATGTTGATCATTTTTTTAAATTACAGATTTAAAAATGAATTCCAATTTCTTAGGCTTACTGACAGTGGCCAAAAATATTTTGACCAGGACCTACTTTGCATTATTAAATCATTTGCCATTGTAGCTCCAGCACCTCAAATAAAGAAAGTCAATGGTTTAACCCATTGAAAAATGTGTAATGTGCTGTTATTCTGCAATTCTTCCTTTTTCTGCCTGCGAGTGACCTTCTGAGTGATCCACTCATTATAGTTGACTCTGCTGTGTGGAGCTCATAGCAAAGTAAGATGAATCATAAAGTGCAAGATGTACCAGGCATAGGACAACAAGAACATACGTTCTGGTTAAGTCTGTGTTATAGAATGAGATGCAATGGACATAACAGACAACACAGATCAGTAAACCTCACCATAGCCATAGGCTCACCGCATTTACTTTGGGGACTCATTAGATTGGCAGGACACTATCTAAGCTATCTTTGCTTGACTGTCCTTCACAAAAGCTCAGTTCCCATGACTTACTGGTTAAATGCATTCCATAAATCGAACAGAAAAAACAACAAAAGGCCTGGCATCAAGTCAACTTGAAGTTCCAGCTTACCTCAAACTCCTCAGATTCTATCAGCAGTTTGCCCGTTGTGATTCTGGACTCATACGGTGGTATGGTAATCTGAAAAACAATAAATATACATACACAATTAGATTACAGGCCATACTCGAGATGATCTGACCCAGACGGCTAGACGTCAAAAGTTTGTTTCTTGTCAAAGTGGGTCAGATCTTTATTCTTGCCCATTTTTCCTGTTCCCAACACAGGTTTAAGAACTGTTCACTTCTTGCCAAATATATCACACCCCCTGATAGGTGCCAATGTAACGAGATAACTTCTGATTAAAAAATTATGAAATTCCTGAAACTAATGATTATAAACTTTTAAACATGAGTGTACAGTGCCTTGGAAAATTATTCGGACCCCCCCCTGTAAGTGAAGTGAAATGAGAAAAATATATATAAATAATAATTTTAAAAAATCAAAACCTGTATAAACACACCTTTTCTGAAAGGCCCCAGAGGCTGCAACACTACTAAGCAAGAGGCATCACACCATGAAAATAAGGAGCTCTCCAAACAAGTCAGGGACAAAGATCCCCGGCGCATTATCAAATCCAAATTCAAATGGAAAGAACATGGTACCACAACAAACCTGCCAAGAGAGGGCCGCCCACCAAAACTCACAGAACAGGCAAGAAGAGCATTAATCAGAGAGGCAGCACAGAGACCAAAGGTAACCCTGAAGGGGTTGCAGAGTTCCAGAGCAGAGATTGGAGTATCAGCCCATAAGACCACAATAAGCTGTACAATCCACAGAGCTGGGCTTTATGGAAGAGTGACGAGAAAAAAGACATTACTTAGAGTTAAAAATAAGAATAATAAGTTTTGAGTTTGCCAAAGGGCATGTGGGTGACTCCACAAATGTATGGAGGAAGGCACCCTGGTCAGATGAGACTAAAATCGAACTTTTCAGCCACCAAGGAAAATCCAACACATCCTATCACCCCAAGAACACCATCACCACGGTGAAACATGGTGGTGGCAGCATCATGCTGTAGGAATGATTTCAGCAGCAGAGACTGGGAAACTGGTCCAAGTCGAGGGAAAGATGGATGGTACTAAATACAGGGATATTCTTGAGCAAAACCTGTGTCAGTCTGCCTGTGATTTGAGACTGTGACGGAGGTTCACCTTCCAGCAGGACAACGACAAGAAACAAACCGCTAAAGCAACACTCAAGTGGTTTAAGGGGAAACATTTAAATGTGTTGGAATGGTCTAGTAAAAGTCCAGACCTCAATCCAAATGAGAATCGATGGTCAGACTTGAAGATTGCTGTTCACAAGCAAAAACCAACCAAGGAATGGGCTTTGAGGAATGGGCAAATATCCCAGTGGCAAGATGTGGCCAAGCTCATAGAGACTTATCCAAAACGACTTGCAGCTGGCTCTATAAAGTACTGACTGGGGGCGGGCGGGGGGGGGGGGTTTGAACAGTTATGCATGCTGAAGTTTTCTGTTATTTTGTTGTAAAAAAAGGTTTTGTGAATTTTATCATAAAAAAATGAAACGGTAGTCAATGCAGGGTGTCTGAAACGATTAGTCTCCATAGTCCACTGTAAAACTCTGTGAAAAGACTTAACATGTTTCATATAGTTAAGACAGATCTGTATACATGGACACTGGGATTCCAAAAGTCAAAGGAACTCTGAAACACTGGGAATTTTTGTTTGTTTAAGCGGAAAAGTGGGACGAGTAAAAAGCACTATTTCTAGGTCACTATTTCAGCAAATCCTGGACACTGTCTATGTTGAAGTCTTTGTACAAACCTTAACCGGACAGGTATTCTGTTTATATCTGAACGTGCCCTGAGCCTGACACAGTTCATGTAAGCTAAAGCAGTGTGTTTGTGTTAACGCTGTAAATGATCATTAAAAGGCATTGTTTTATTATCTCCAAGTGTCACCAGCACTTCTTGGCACTGAAAACTCAACACTAGATTGGTAACCATAAACCAAAAATATTATCGTAATAAAAATAACCACACTAAAACCCAGCTTTCCAAATAAAACTTTGAGTCCAATCATTGACAGACTCAAGTTTTCATATTCTGGTTGTAAGTGAAACTATTTATTTAACCATCATGCCTTATTTGGAGTCATCATGGAGGAAGAGGAGTGTGTCCATTGGGAAAGGCTTCAGCGTTGTCCTTCTCTGGTCGACGGTTCTTCCAGCAGTGCTAAAGTCCCATCAGTTCCATCTACTGCTGGAATAATCAGAACGCCAAGAGCATGTACAGCTTTGGCTAACTGAGATGGGATTCATCAGTTATATCAGCCACAGGTACAATTTCCTGGTCTTTGAAGTCCACTGCATCTTTCCTGCAGTTGCTAGTTTGATGTTAACGTTTCTTGACTATCTTCAAAACTCCTGCTGGATCTCATCTCTCAGAACTATTTAGCACCCTGAGCTGAGCTTTCTGTATTTTGGCCAAATAAAAAAAAAGTAAGTTTGTGCTGGCCTTTCATGTGATCCAGGTCTAGATGCCTCTCACAGACGACTGACTGGTAAGTGGTGTCTGTTGTTCTCCTACAGTGGAGCTTCAGTTGCTCAAACCAGAACACCACTACGTTTAGGGTGGGTACTGGTCTCCTTTAAGTTCATATTGGGCCTCACAGAATGGTTGCAGGAACTCAACAAGAACATACCACAGATCTGCCACTGCCTTCTAACTTTTCAAGCAGCTCTGGGTACACTGGAGCAGCCGGAGGCCTAGTGGTTAGGGAGTTGCCCCTGCGATAAGAAAGCCATGGGTTCGAATCCCAGGACTGCAAGTGGCGCCACTGAGGTACCCTTGAGCAAGGTACCGTCCCTACACACTGCTCCTCAGGCACTGTATTCCTGGCTACCCGCTGCTTCACTTGGTGAATGAGTTCAATACAGAGAAAGAATTTCACACCGTGGTGCGTTCACGTATGACAAATGGTCACTTTACACTTCACACCAAACTGCCAGAGTTTAAAGTAAGAGATAATGCTCGTATCTCCCATTTGCATCATCGATTTTGATAGCAAAGTTGTCAAGCTCTTTTCCCTTACATGTTTCACCAATGCTTTGGCAACATGAAGAGTCCAACAATCTTTGGGACTTCCTGTAGTGCAGCACAGTATGTAGAGATGATCCTTTCAGCCTAGTCATCAGTATGGTCTAAGAGAATCCACACCACTTTACTGAGCATTCTGATGCTGAGCCCATATTCTGACACTAGCAGTCTGATTATTTCTCTCCTGCTGTTGTCTCTTTGCTGATCAGTCTGAATGACCTTGTCACAAAATTATAAACGACTGTCATGTAGCTTAATTTGTGATAATCTTCCATCCAGATGTCAGTGGTCATTCCAATTTAATTCCCTTCATTAAAAAATGTCATTCAGCTGCCCAATCAACTGCTTGCGTGTCTTTGGGGCCAGCTTGGCACCATCTCGACAAGGATGTGGGGTCAGGCGGTATGTGCTTTGCTGATACAGGTCCATTTGCAGCCCCGATATTAATGAGCTCTTGAATTAACTCGACAAAATCCCCAATTCAACCAGGCGGTCACAGCGCACCTCTCTAAGCTCTCTGGCGTGCTGTGTAATTTTCTTTAAGGGGGTAGTAGTTAAGTCAGTAATTGCCCTAAACCCCTTGCCGTCTGCATCTTGCACCCTCTGTTCACATGTTGTCTCTGAATTCCCAGTCATCCTGCTGTCATATCTCATCAGAAGCCAACGTGTTTTACATTTAACAAAACGAACTACTTGGTTATTATGGCACTGATGACTAAATTAAAATGTCCCACCGGGCCGATTTCCCTGCATGGTTTTCAGACGCTTTTAACTTCTCCAACGAGCAATTTCCTTTGACGTCTTCCATCTCTAGCCAACAAAACTGCCTATGTGGGAAATTACGCTCATTTTTGACATCTCACATATTAGGAACCTTTAATACTTCAGAACTACCACCCAACTGACAAAAGAGTAAAGTGAGATAAGCAATAAATACCAAAATGATCCATGGAGAAAGAGGCTCAAAGTGTGTCAAATGTTTTTTTCCAGCAAGCTACATACATGATTTCAGCATTTTTAACTTTTAACCATACAACTTATCCATGCTTTTAGTGTACTGAAAATTTGCAGTAAAACCAATTTTAAGAATTTAACACATTATTACAAATGCCTTCCCAGTACATGCAATAAATATTCATGTTGGTTTGTTGCACATGAGCTTGCACAAAAAATGACTTGAAATAAACAACATTACCTTACGTGTAAACGCTTGAACAATGCGTGTTTTTTTCCATGAGCTATAACAGAATGTAAAATTCATAACACGAAAACTGCACAATTACAACCAACAAAAAAAAAACTGCCAAAATGATAGACTGCCGCTCTGGACAGCTAAACTATAAATCAAAGAAATTACGCAGTGGAGTGTCAAACTAAAAGGGTAGCGATAAATCTACCTCCTCGATTGTCAGTTTGTCAGATATCAAAAAAGCGGGTCTCCTTTGAGTAGATCTAACAGTCAAAAAACAAACAAAAAAAAAAAAATCATAAAATAACCATCAAGAGCTTGCAAAAGGAGGAAGACATCAGAGGAAAACTCTTTAAGCCTTTTCTTACTATTAAAACTGCATTTCCCCAAATGTCCTTGTCCACATCAGTTAAAAGTTCATAGTTTTTGAGAATTTGGTGGAAGCCAGGGCGCTACTTTTTACATAAATGGACACATAACATGAACTGTCCATTAACAGAACTCAAAATTCCAACTCATAAATGATTCTGCATCGTCTCTGCGGTATTTTGCACGATTCGGCAAGAATATGCCCTTTTATGTACAACCTTTCTGCAAGCACTTGCTAAACCTCTTCTTGGCACATTAACGCTTCATCAAAACCCTGTCTTGTTCCCTGCTGACTGCACTCTTCCACTCGGTCTCTGGTGTCATCCCTTCTTCAACTGCGTCTTTCCATTAACTCCTTGTGCACGTCTGATGGCACGTGTGAACGCAAGAGCGCCGAACGTTACCTCATCAGCAGTACATGCGGCTTCTGATAGTGACAGTACCAAAGCAGGCAGATTCCAATTAGCCCCTGCCTTTCCGACATTTCCACCTCTGCTGTTTCTTATGCCGGCAACATATTCAGCATTAGTGGGAATTCAAGTTCACAATACAGAAGTCGTAGGCCAGTGTCAAGTCGTAATTACAAGTGGGCTCTTTGGAAATTTTCTGATTGGTCACTGACCTTTAGTCTGTTATCGTGGTGTAGAAAAAGACGGTTAGAGTTGACCATCGCACTTATGCGCACTATATACCAATATACAGGGGGTCCTCAAGTTACGTCACAGATCCATACCTACGACAGTGATGTAATCCGAATTTTGGTGTAAGCTGAAGCACACCCTAGTCTCAGTCACTTACCGATCCTAACACAGTTGTAATATCATAATCTAGAACATAAAACACAACTAAGCTACAGAAAAAGGAATAGGACAAAAATATACCGTACTTGTTCACTGTACTGTAGTAACAGAAAAAAATGACAAAATGAGTGTAAAAACACTTGTGCTTAACAGCCCAAAATGCCGTAAGTACGCGTACTGGGGGACGCCAACTCCCTCACTCATAAACCACATTACTGCGTATATCATTAACTCGAAACGTCACGTCGAGACTGTTGTAACCCGAGGACCCCCTCTACTATATACTGTCTTCCACTATCTCAGCCACTTTAGGCATTTTTTGCTTGCTAACTAAACTCTCGTTACAGTCCAAAACACCCAGAGCAGGTCTGCTTTTGGCCTTTGTCACTACAACACCAGTGACTTTACATTTATGTCATTTGGCAGATACCCTTGACCAGAGTGACTTACAATCACTTATCCTTAACCAGGGTCACTGTTAAGGATATACTACACCAGCATACACAGGATGAAAGGTGGAAAAACACCCTGGACAGGGATATTGGAAAAAAAAATATTAATAGGTTGATTCTTTACAACATTTTTGGGTTCATGTGATTTGATTCAACCCTTGTTAAGAAAATCCTACATTTTCAAAAAAAAAAATGTAGCATGTGAAGACGTATGTTATATGATTAAAATGTACAGTTTTTATTTGGGGAAAAAAGCTACAAAAAAGGCTCATTCTGAATTCAGCATTTTTGTAATGTTAAAAAAAAAAAAAAAGAAAGAAAAAAACACATTTACATATATTCTCCTATTCGGCCTAGGGCTGTTGAGCGCTGGCTATTCACTAAAAAGTCACTGTTTCAAGGATGTGTCAGCCCTGAACTTTTTTCAACAAGAAACAACACAGGACAGCGGCCTGGAGGTCATTCACATACATCAGACTTTAAGGTACATTAACAAAAACAATATGTTTAATTCTACTAGATATGTAGAGGTAGGAAAATAGTCAGGCAAAAATGAGTTATAACTTGTTTTTGATACATCAATCATATCACCATATGTGGACCTCAGGAGAATAAGATCAGATAGGATAAGAGAAGACATGCCTTTATTGTCATTGTGAAGCAGGATGGTACTCATACAACGAAACTGTAGGGGCTACTTAATGGTGCAAACAAGTACAGGCAGTGAACACAGTGCGGACAGTAAACGTAGTACAGACAATAAACACAGTATGTAAATAAAATAAGGAAGAAAATGCAGGATACTGCTTTTTAACTATATTACAGTATTAGTAACAAAAAGATAAATGAATAAGTGGTAGCTCCACCCCTGGAGCTTAGATATTTATAATTTTGCTCTGCTAAGAGTTTCTGTTGCTAATTTGAGTATGTCAGGTCTGGGGTTAGTGACGGTGGGTGGCCGCTAGAGGCCACCCTTGCTTACGTTTGGTGTTTTGTGTTTTAGTTTGGGGCTTTTATTATGTTATTAGTTTCAGCTGTCTTGTGTTTGTGTTAAGCGCTTGTGTTTATTGGTTTTTGGGCTTGTGGGGGTTTTGTATTTAGTTTGGTTTATGACCGACCTGTGTTGTCGGTCAACCCTCACGCTTAGTTGATGTTTCCATCTCTCCTTTTGTTTCTTGAAGAAACCCTATAGTTTTGGAGTTTGGCTCACATGCCCGTTTTGTTTTTGTTGCGTTTGAAATAAAAGATGAAGCACTTTGATTACAGCTGGTGTGTGTGTGTGCCTGTCCTATGGAGAAGGAGAGAAAGGAGGGAGCCCGTAACAGATTTTTTGACCATTAAAATCAGGAACGGCAACAAACAGAGTTGAGGGTATAATGGGAATAAAGTTGAGCGGTATTTAAAACTGTTCTACATTTCAGAGGGAGTTCACTGACTGGTGGTGTCACTCACTATGAGAACAGGGGCACAAATATGGGCAAGGAAGTAAATCAAAAATGACATGACAGCAGCTCAGCAAGCTAACAGCTACACACACAGAACAGAATGGATTTTGGTTGTCACATTAACACCAGTCACTGGGTCAGCTGGAGGTCTAGTGGACAGGGAGTTGCCTCCACGATCATAAGGATGTGGGTTCAAATCCCAGGACTGTTACTGGCACCACTAAAGTACCCTTGAGCAAGGTACCGTCCCCACACACTGCTCCCCGGGCGCTGTGCTCCTCGCTGCCCGCTGCTTCACTTGGTGAATGGGTTAAATACAGAGGAAGAATTTCACACTGTTCACACTGTGTGCTGTGCTG
>JBBJLS010072637.1:0-10250 GCA_037577275.1 Bryconaethiops microstoma
CCCACACACACATACAGACACACACACACACACACACACACACACACACACACACACATTCAGAACCACCGTCTGAACACCACGCTCAATTTTATGTCTGTGTTTGTGTGTGTGTGTGTGTGTGTGGCACGCTGCTGTCTCACTGACAGGTGCTTCTGTAGCCATCTCATCACACACACGAACACACACACGAACACACACACACACACACACGAACACACACGAACACACACGAACACACACACACCATACAGTCCATATAGTTTCATATATAAAATTTGATTTCCCTGTTTCTGTTATGTCACAAAAATGACCATGTTTACAACAGTTTAGCTCCACCCCTACACACCAAATTTATAAGGAGTGTGTCAGCCCGGACCATCTCTACATCCATTCATTTATCCATTTATTTATCTCTCCATCCATTTATCTATCCAACCATCTATTTATATCCTTCATCCATCCATCCATTTATGTGCCTCACAAAGTCACTAATGCTGTGCCAAACCACACTGTCCATCTGTAGTTTTCATTTACACTCTGTGGTTTATTAGTTCAGTGCTGTAGTTTAGAGCTAGACTCTAGTTTATTGCTGTATTTTATGGTTAGATGCTGTAGTTGTGTTAGACTGTGGTTTAGAGTTACACACTGTAGTATAGTTAGACAAGTGGTTTACTGTTGGATGCTATAGCTTAGTAGTTCAATGTTGTAGTTTAGAGTTAGACGCTGCAGTTTTGTGGTAGGCTCTGTAGTTTAGAGTTAGATGTTGTAGTTTATTAGTTTGATGCTATAGTTTATAGCTAGATGCTGTAGTTTATTAGTTTGATGCTGTAGCTTATACACTATAGTTTATTAGTTTGATGCCATTGTTTAGTTAGACTGTGTTTTAGTTAGACTTTAAAGTTTAGAGTTACACACTAGTTACACACTGAAGTTTAGAGTTACACAATGAAGTTCAAGATGCTGTAGTTTAGAGTTAGGCTCTGTAGTTCAGAGTCAGATGCTGTAGTTTACAGGTGTACACTGTAGTTCAGAGTTAGACTCTGTATTGTACAGTCAGACACTGTATTTTAGGGTTAGACACTGTTAGACTCTGTAGTTTAGATTCAGATGCTGCACTTTACAGTTATTCGCTGTAGTTTAGAGTTACATGCTGTAGTTTAGAGGTAAGATGCCGTAGTTTACCGTTAGACTCTAGTTTACATTCAGATGCTGTAGTTTACAGTTATTCACTGTAGTTTAGAGTTACACGCTGTAGTTTGGAGGTAGTATGCTGTAGTTTACCATTAGGCTCTGTAGTTTACAGTCAGATGCTGTATTTTAGGGTTACACGCTGCAGTTTAGAGTCAGACTGGGAGTTTTATGGTTCCTCTGTAGTCTGTGGTCTGGTCTGTACCTCTGAGATTTCTCCTCTTCCTCCTCTCTCTGTCGGAGAGAATCTTCATCTTCCTTCATCCCTCCATCCTCCTCCTCCTCTCCAGCTCCCCTCACCGCTGACCACGTCCACTTAGCCCACTGAACGGGCGACAGCCACGACATCTCTGTTCTCTCACACACACACACACACTCCTCAGACTCCTCTAAACACACACACACTCACACACTCCTCTGTCCACCGCTGTGGATAAAAACAGTCCAGTCTGATCCACCCTGTCTGAGTCACTGACTCTCTCTCTCTTTCTCTCCTCCTACAGATGTTTTCTTCAGCAGCTGGAAGCTCCTGTCTTTCTCCTCAGGCTGAACTTCATGGTCGCTCTTTCTTTCTTTCTTTCTCACACGTTTGCAGGTCCTTCCTCTTTTCCCTCGTGCAACTTGCGAAGTCAAGCTGCTTCCTCAATCTACTGTGGCTGAGTGAGGGAGGCTTACACTCACTCTCTCTCTCTCTCTCTCTCTCTCTTTCTCTCTCTCTCTCTCTGAATACCTCAGCAGTGATCAGCTGGCTGCCGGACCTCCCCCTCCCCCATAATCCCCCCACAGGGCTGAACTATTTTACACACTCAGACGGGGGAGGAGAGGAAAAGTTCTCCACTTTAAAAGAAAATACCAGTTTCTCTCTGTCTGAGTGGTTTAATCCATCCCCCAGAATAGCAATGGTACATTCCGTCAGACTGCATGAGCTCTCATCTGAAAAGCAGAAGAGAGGAAAACAAACAGAGAGTGAGAGAGAGGGGAGGAGAGAGAGAGAAAGAAGAGAGAGACACAGATAAAAGAGACAGAGACAGAGACAGAGACAGAGAAGAGATGAGAAAGAGAGAGAGGAGAGACAGAACAGAGAGAAAGAGACACAGACAGAAAAGAGAGAGAAAGACAGACAAAGAGAGAGAGAGAGAGAAAGAGAAATAAGAGGGGCAGAGAAAGTGTGGAAAATGAAAAAAAAATGTGAGAATGTAAGATAGAGAGAGGAAGAGAAAGTGAGGAACGAAAAACAGAAATCAAAATATAGTATATTCATTTGAAGTGAAAATGACAGCCTGACAGGTTCAGTTATAAACTGATAAGGTTTATGATATTTTTGCAAAAACACACAGCAATAAAACAATAACAACAACAGAGAGGGAAATTGGGCAACTGAAAATGTGTGTGTGCGCGTGTGTGTGTGTGTGTGTGTGTCTCCACGGTAACAGTAGAGCGGTTGTGGTATGTCGTTAGAGCCTCCGCTCCTCTCTTGGTTCTGCTTTAACCATCTCACTGCCTCACACGCATGCACACACACTCAAGCACACGCACACACACACACACACACACGCACGCACGCACGCACGCACAGAACAACCTGCAAATCTCCACAAACACAACCTGAAAAACCTGCTGCAACACTTTCTCACACACACACACACAGACACACTTGTTTAGCATGCCCCAGATCACAGCCTGAGAAACATCCTGTTCTTTACCCTTCTCAGCACACACACACACACACACACCCTGCAAGACTCCATACACACAACCTGAAAAACCTGTCACAACACTCACTCACTCTCACACACACACACACACACACACACACAAAACTAACAGAACAGTGGTTTGAAGGGTTTAACAGACACGACACAAACGGATAAAAAGATTCACTCACTGCAGTGACTCATTCTTTCTGAATATCCTGAATTTTTGTAAAAACTCCTTCGGCAGTGCAGTTAGCCTCGCAATACAACAAAAATATTTCAAAATATTTTAATAATTATGTTTTTTACATCGTGGTTTGGTCCAAATGTATCTTCTTTACTTCAGAAATGGAGCTACGAGGCTAACATCACTACACTACAAGTCAGTCGTCACCCAGATTTTTTACCGTAAACACAAACCCAACGTTTCTCTGGACCCCCAAACCCCATCCAGCTCCTCATTAAGGTGGATCAGACTTGTGGACGTGGTTCAGGACACAGCAGGATTTACTGTGAGCTGTAAAAATGAACTGAACTACTTCATTAAGGTGGATCAGACTTGTGGACTTGGTTCAGGACATAGTAGGATTTACTATGAGCTATGAAAATGAACTGAAATTCTTCATTAAGGTGGATCAGATTTGTGGAAGTGGTTCAGGACACAGTAGAATTTACTGTGAGCTGTAAAAAGGAACTGAACTTCAGTGCTACAGGATGTACAATTGGATCTCTGACACAGTACTGATTTATGCCCTCATTTCTTTATGTTTTGCTTTGAATCACCTTGTTGGTGCAAAAATACCATTTCTTTGACTGTCTATCAATCTGTCTTATCTTTGGGATATTGAGGAGAGTAAATGAAAGAAACACGAACATACGTTCGCAAAAGAATGACTTGTAAATGATGCCTCCTGAATCCCATGGCTGGTTGGTTACATAAGGGAGACCAAATTGACGGAAGAACAATCGGCCAGCCCTTTCTTAACGGATCCTTAGTGCTCCAGCACCACACCACATTCCCCGGCCTTTATAAACACTCTAAAAATAAAGCACATGCATGTGTGTGTGTGTGTGTGTGTGTGTGTGTGTGTGTGTGTGTGTGTGTGTGTGTGTGTGTGTGTAAGACAGTGTTGGCATTGCTAGGCACCACAAACAATACCATCAGGACAGCAGACAATATCGCTAACTATACTGTCTCACTTTATATATAAACTGTGTAATAACACTAACAATGCTGCTGTAACACTTAGTTACAGCACAATTACAGTAGTGCAGCTCATGTTGTTACATGTGTATTACTTTAGGGTTTATTCATATAATTACATAAGAAATTCATTGTTTAACTGGATTCATTTCTGTGAGAAAATGGGACGTGTGATTGCGTGCCTACTATAAGACGAGTGTTTGGAGTCGCCACACATTGGTTTTTATGGCTAAAAAAAAGTTTGCATTAAAAAAAATCTGGATCGAACCCTGTTCTTTAGGGCTAACCAACTGAGGGCAGGAATTTGCCAACTCTCACCAAGCCATTTTTCGGTGAAAATGGCTGAATGTGTAGCAGCACTCACAAGCTAATTATTTTGAATTAAACCACAACAAACAGTGACACACATCTATTTTAAGAATTGGCCAGAGCTTTAGTGTCTTGAAGTCTGTTTATGATTCCTCTGTGTTTTGATCCACATTTGTTTCTTCCCGTGTGTGTTTTTTTTTCCCTTTGTAGCCTCTTTAGACACAATGTCACAGACTCTCTTTCCGACACACATTCTAGAGGGGACTCGACCATTTTCTCTCTCTCTCCATATATTATATGGGGGACTCGACCCTGGAGAAAATAGATAAAAATCGATTTTTTAAATGATTAATATTCAGCCCCTGATTATCTGATCAACTGTCTGTTTACAAGTGCACTGGAGGGGATATTAATGGATGTTTTGACATTGGAACCAAGCCTATATTTCAAAAACTGCAGAAACATCCCCAAAATTAATCTATAATAATAATAATAATAATAATTAGCAGTCTATGGGGATGGCACCTTGCTCAAGGGTACCTCAGAGGTGCTTAGCAGTATTGGTAAGTTACATTTAACGGCAATGTAACTACTGCAATTCAGATATAACAGCGAACATCACCAGTAGTTACTGTTATTACATGCCTGTTGCAATGTTACTGCAAAGTTAGCATATACAATTCTTACAAAGTGGGACCTACTTTTTTTAATTGCATTTTTATTATGTTCTATAATGTTCTCGGGTCTCAGTAGGAGCTTAAAATTAACAATGCTAACAACTAATGAGTGGCCACAAATTATCCTTATGCAAATTACTTCATGCTAACTGTAACTGCCATTACTTCCCATGCATTTTCAGCCACATTAGCATGTTTTTCTGAGAGCTGACAGACTCTGCAGATAGAGGAAGATGGAGAATGTTTCTTCTTCACTGAGCCTCAAATGGGTCAGGAAGAATCAGCTGGTCTACAGTGGCCCTGACTCACTTATGCAACCAAATTCAGGGTGGAAAAAAAGCCTTGAACGTCAGAGCTCAGCCGAGGCCTTGGGCCAGTCATACCAAGAGCGACAGTGAAAAGGAGGAAAACAAGACGAACAGAAGATGAGGAAAAACATTCTAATACACCAAATTACGAAACAAACACACTGTTATCTAACACTATTACACACAGCAGACACACAGCATGGGAGGACTTAGATATGCTAATAAGTGCTCAAGCGTTCAAACACAATTTAATGTAACACAAAAAGGGCCTATTAAGGCTGATTAAAGGGGAATTCCACCGATTTTCTACAATTTCTCTGGTTAACAGAATCATTCAGAGTCATTGTAGAGACTGCGTTTGTTTACAGTGGAGGCGAATGGAACCAGACGTCTCCAACACGAATCCAGTCATTTTATTCTCGACCCCCAGGTTAAGTTCCACGTGTCTCTGAGTGTTTATATGGATGCTGATGATGGTAAAAGATTGTATCTGAACTAAATCATTTTTTTAGAACGTCTCAGGTGGCGCAACTATAAACATCTCATGACCTTCTGTGAAGGAGATTTTAGAGGCAGACATCTGGTTCCATTCACCTCCACTCTGAACAGTATGACAAACAGGAGCTTAAACAGCCTAGAACTCAGAAAACAGAATAAACCGTCATGAAGGCTGAAGAAATCTTTCCTTGAAATTGAGTTATTTCAAGCTAAATAAGATTGAATCAGTTTTCAGAGGAAAAAAAACCACCTTGCTTAGATCACATAAAATAACAAATTCAGCACTGAAATAGTGCATTACAGTCAAGTCCATAAAAATTGGGACATCGACACAATTCTAACCCTCAAATTAAAGCCGAAAGTCTGCAGTTAAATCACATCTTGTTTGTTTCATTTCAAATCCATTGTGGTGGTGTATAGAGCCAAAAAGATTAGAGTTGAGTCGATGTCCCAATATTTATGGTCCTGACTGTATATTTGGATATTAGACCATTTCTACATCAGCCAAACCTCGCTGTGTAACTTTTGGGACACTGTTTGAGTGTGAAAGCCATCATTTAATCACTTATGTAACACTACATAGTGGGTAGGGAGCGGGTTGGGACACGCCCCTTGTCTTCAGAGTGAGTATAAGCACATGCTGAGCAATTGATTAAACCAAATTCACCCATTTAACGTTAATCCTGTAGTTTTTACCTACCACATTACAAAAACTTGATTTAAATAAATAATGACTAAATCCATAAAACACACACAGTAACAGGATATTATATTCATACACATTATCTTATGAACTCTTCTCACAAATGTAAAAGCTGAAGAGCTATGTTTTAAATACTTAATTACAGGGGGTGGGGGGGGTTTGCTACAATGTTTTTTTAAGTAAGCCAAAGAAAAGGCCTGTATAAAAGGGAACTTGCCTATAGACATTGTGGCAGAGTTCTTTCCTCGTGAAGGGTCACCCCAAACCCCCCTTTTTTGGAACTTTTTTCTCTTAAATACCGCGAGGGGGGAGGGGGAGGATTTAGGCGGGTTGTATGAGGCTGAGATTCCATTAAGCAGCCGAAGCAGAACCACACGAGAAGAGCTCACATTTCAAACGCCTGCAGAAAGCATGGCAGGAGCCTCCACAGGAGCTGGAATAAAGGGAAGAAGGGGAAAAAAAGGAAAGAAAAAACAGGCTCCCGAAAAATGAGGGACTAAAATAAGCAGGAATGAAGAGAGGAGGGGGGTCGGGCAGTCTGGGGCACAAAGGGCGAGGTAGAACTTCCTCAAAACACCAACAAACTGAGGCAGGTCCAGATGTCCTGAGGTCCACATGCTAAATGGTATGTGTGTGCGTGTGTGTGTGTGTGTGTGTGTGTGTGTGTGTGTCTGTCTGGCCTGCAAATTACAGAGTGCGGAGACTTGCAGGGCTCTCTGGACAGACGTTGTTGAAGGGAAGGTTCAGCAAAAAGCAGAATTTAATCATTTTCTCTAAACTGGGGCACCTGAAGTTTGCTTCTTTAGCTTCAAAGCTATCAAATAAGCTTAAGTGAGTATGATGATAAAGTAAAGTGGGCCCTTCTGGTCAAGCATGATTACACCTCAGCACACAGTGTGAACAATATGAAATTCTTTCTCTGCATTTAACCCGTTCACCAAGTGAAGCAGTGAGCTGCCACCAACAGGAGGCACTCAGGGAGCAGTGTGTGGGGACGGCACCTTGCTCAAGTCCTGGGATTTGAACACACAACTTTCTGATCACAAGGGCAACTCCCTAATCACTAGGCCAGCTGCCCCAATTGCAGGCCTAAATTATCACAGACTCCGCTCCAACCGTATGCGGAGGAGTTTAGCAATCCCTAATAGATTCATGTGGTTTCTGACACTGTACGACTCTCTGTTACCTATATAATGTGGACTGAAGTACACTAGCATAACTAAACACAGGCGGTCCTACATAGGCTCTGTTATTTGGATCTATAGAACACTAGTGTATGAAATTCTGACATGATTTGTGGCAAGGATGTAATAAATTTGCAAAATAATGCCAAATTTAACCACAACAGGCAGACTGGACCATAAAGGTCAAACATTTTAATCAGATAAAAGTGTTTAATGGTCCAGAGTGTGTGTGTTTGTTCTCATTTCGGGGAGAGATGGTGATGTTTCAGTGCTGAAAGAAAGGTTTTAAATGTTCTGTTTGAATGTGACATTTTAGAATAAATAGTTTAATAAACATACACCATTACGTGAGTCTCAGTTTTGCTATCGTACATTTTTACAAAGGACCCAAAACCTGCAGCTCCTGCAAAGACTTCATTACAGTTAAAGCTGAAAATGTGGAGATGTTTGAGCTAGTTGAACTGTTTGGTTTTAGGAGCTAAAATCATATTACATTGTTTTTGCACAGCAGTATGTGACCATCAGAGGGCAGCAGAAGGTTGAACTTCTGTTTACTTGTATCTCCAACAACAGACTAAAGAAGCTCAATGTCAGATGTTGAAGGTGGGATAAGGGGGTAAAATTCTGTGGAATGGTTCCACTCAGACAGTCTGGAGAACCTCGGCAGAGTTAAGGAGCAGAATAGGGGTGAAAAAATGTGAGGAATTTCAAAGAGTCGGCTCACTCTGCTGCTTATTTACAGGCAAAGACCTCTAATGAAAACTAGATGGAAGGAGACACACACACACACCTCAATTCTTTATATTTTTCTTTCATAGATGCAGAATTTCTTGTATTTTTAGTGTGGTCTTGAGGAACAGTTCTCCAAGCTTCCTGAAGGACTTTCAAAGACTCTCATTTTCAGTTCAGTCCCTGAACCTGACCAGGAATGATTTTTGTTTGTTGAGACACACAGTGACCAACGTTTGAATCATTCAAGCACAACAAAGACCATCTAACTTAAGGGCTGAACCAGAGAAGAAACAGGAGCAGATGATTCCAGATGATCAGGCTGTGATCATTATACTGGTGGTGCTGAATGCTGAGTGGTTGAAACTCCTTTATCTGGGCACCTTGTATCTTTAGACACTTTGCAGTCTATCACAGCAAAACATTTGTTCCCATTTCTTTCATTTAATCTACTCAGGTTGACAGAGATAAGACAGTTTGACAGACAGAAGCCTGAATAAAGTTATTCCTGGTTCGGGCGGGCTCATAAGGTTCTCTAATCTGAAGGACTTGTTCCAACCAGACCATGCGTTTATTCGGACATGGTGAAATGTGATGAGGTCAGTATTATGTGTTTTTACAGGCAGTTCCACACAAGACAAGACAACACACACACACACACACACACACACACACACACACACACACATACAGCTTCCAGATCATCCTGAACCTGCAGCCTGACCATGCTTACTGAACCCCACATTATTATTATTATTATTAGAATACTGGGCAGCCAATCAGAATGCAACTCATTTACATGCATCAGTCTTAAAGGCATAAAGAGAGGCTGGAAAACAGTTGTGTAGAAATGAATGACAGTAGAAATGTTGATGCATAAACATGTTTTAACGCTGATACACAAGAAAACATGAGAAACCTTAGGATACTGGCCCTGTAATGCTGAAAACACAAGAAAAAGCAGGATACAGGTCCTTTAACGCTGAAAACACAAGAAAATGCAGGGAACAGACCCTTTATGGAAAAGTTTAGGTCACAATTGTATTACAATTTTTTTTTAATTGAAAATAAAATGACCAGTATCTGTATAAATATAACTTTTTTTTTAATACAAACTCCGCTAACTGCCACTCAATCTGTCAGTCACTGCTGATTCTCAGAGGAAAATCTGAATGGACTGAGGGCATACAGAGGTGAACTAGATGGTCCAATAAACTCAAACACACACACACACACTCCAGGGTCACAGTAAGGGCTGGGGATCGGCGGAAAGGGGGCAGAAAGAACAGGAAGAGAAACAGGACAGCTGGGACAGAGTGTGTGTGTGTCTGTGTGTGTTGTATGTGTGAGTATATGAGTGTGTATGTGAGTATGAGTGTATGAATGGGGATGAGGTGGAGAGAAAACACACTCAGCTCGCCTGTCCTGGGCCACTACGCAGTGCAGGACAGGTCCAGAAGAGACCAATTTGTGTGTATGTGTGTGTGTATGTGTGTGTGTGTAAAGGCTGGGACAGAGCGAGTCCAGCTGGGGGTGAAAGGGTTGATCAGGACTGTAAATGATCATCAAGCTCATCACTGCATCAGCAGCACAGGATCACAGCGCCATCTAGTGGACACTCACAGTCTTCACTACAACAGGGACGAGTAGTTACAGCTCCCTTTCTGCAGATTCTAAATACTGTATATTACACACACACACACATACATGTATATGTATATATATATGTATGTACACATACATGTACATGTAT
>JBBJLS010072638.1:0-10249 GCA_037577275.1 Bryconaethiops microstoma
ACTTGGTGAATGGGTTAAATGCAGAGGAAGAATTTCATGCTGTTCACACTGTGTGCTGTGGTGTGTTCACGTATGACTGAATGATCACTTTCATTTTCACTTGACTTGGTCAAACTGTCACTTTAAGAGCTTTAAACTAAAACCACTTTTACATAAACTGTGTTTTTCTCCACATAGATTTTTCTCCCGTGAACATCATTGTTGACCTGAAGGAGCCGGCGGTTGGTCAGCAGTTCCAGATAAAATGTCAGGTGGATGTTCACCCAGATGTGAGGACCGAGCTGAAGCTGAGTCGCGGGGACACAGTCGTAGCCCTTCAGGATCAGTGTAAAAACACTGAATATGAAGAAGGAAAACATTGTGAGGTTTCTGCTGCAGACCAAACCCAGTCCAGTGAAGCACAGTACCAGTGTGAGGTTACACTGCAGGTGAAACCTCTACACTGAAACCTCTTCACTACAGCTCAGGCTGAAAGGTGGGTCACAGGTTTACAGGTCTGGGTTTTTGGACATTGAAGATTTCTCCATCAGTGGAGCTCTTTCCATTCTGGAGCTTCAACCATGTTTTTGTGCATCATAATGTTGTAATGTGTGTGTGACTGTCTTTATTAATGATTATGCTCATATTAATAATCATTATTACAGCTTAGGTCTTATCACAGGAGGTTTTAATGCAGGACTTTTAAAACTAATTTTTTTAAAATCATTGTAATTCCAGCTGTGCCTGTTATTCATGCATTCACCAAGTGCTGTGTGTGTGTGTGTGTGTGTCCAGAACCCACTGCCGTGAATAGAAACTCTCTGCTCAGGGCCACATCACCATCATCCACAGCAGCCGGACCGGAGTCTGAAGGTACAATTCAAGTGTTTCCTTGTTTTTTATACTCGTTTCTTCCTCCCTCGTTCCCTCAGAATGTAGGAGACAAATTTCAGACCTCCACTGTCTCTGATTAGAGCGAGTGAAAGAGAAAGAGGTGGGATGAAACACCTGTCACATTCATTCTAAAGAGGGTCTAAAGGAGCAGGTTTTTGTACTTTTCCTGTGATCGGATTTGGCAGAGCTCATAATTTTTTCTGTGTTATTTTTGCTCTGAACATGATCCTTGCATTTAAATGTAAACATGCAGTTCCTGTGCTGTGAAGTCAAACCACACACACACTCCTGTACTAATGACACCGTGATCAGCGAGCATTCACTGTGTTCCCCAGTTGACGATACGTAAGTGTGTGGCCATAAGCGAGTGACAAAAGCACCTAATACAGGTAGATGTGGAAACTGGGTTTTCTGATGAAAAAACAATAACGTTTAAAACAGTACCATTTCCATACAACAGATTTTGGTGACACATTTTAAATCCAATTCTTTATATCCATGTATGGACTAATAATGGCAATCAATGACACAAAAACGTGACCAATGTCTGAAAGTCAAAATAGTAGGACAATTGGCGGTCGGTGTCAGGCCTGGCAGGCCTGGGCAGGATTACGGTTGGCGGCCACTAGAGGCCGTCCTATGTTGTGTTTGTTTTTCTGAGTTAAGTTGGGGGTTTTTGGTCTTGTGTCTTTTATTTTGATATCCTGAGTACACTGGGTTTGAGTTTAGTCTGAGTTATGAGTTTCAGCTGCCAGTGTACTCAGGAGTAAGTGCATGTGTTTGGTGATTGGTTTTTGAGTTAGAGATTTTGTATTTAAGTTCTTCGGAGAGCATTATCCTTCCGTCTCCTTTAAAGCTTGTATCTTGTTTCAGGTCCTCGGCCCGTTTTTTTGTTTCATTTTTTCAATTCAATAAGAACTTAAATCGTGGACGTCTGCCATCATTGGGGAGAGAAAGGGAATTGTGACAGTCGGGTCTTTCTTTTAACAGTGAAATGATACACTCAGTGACAAAAAAATATAAACATTTTATTGTATACACATGGGCTTAATAATTTCTGAATACATTTCACTCATTCCTCCCTCTCGCAAACACTACGTGGTTACTATGTTATCATTATAGTGGCTAGGTATTAAATATATACAGTACTGGATCTAAAATCCTTGGAATAGAACTGTCTTACACAGCTTTTTCCTTGTGTTGCCACTCTGTAATTTAAGAGTGTTCAGTCTGGCAATGTGGTGCAGCCTTAGTTTGTGGATGACAGACACAACTAAAGACAAGAGCATAAAATGGTGGTTGCCAATTAAAACTGTGGTCTGGACAAACTGATCGATCAAAGATACACTGACTGCTTGCCCTGATGTTGAGTGTCGGATAACACGCTCAGCTTCTTTACATTTAAGGCATTTAGCTGACGCTCTTATCCAGAGCGACATACAACAGTGCTCAAGTAGTCCGTTTCTTAAATCTGTAAAGCTAAACTTAAGTCAACATCCACTATTCAACCAGGTTACTGCACGCTCGGTACACCTAAACACCTTTCAAATGATACCTAACTTTAACCACCTTGACTTTCCCCTCAAGGAATCATTAAACCTCCACTGTTTTAATGTGAGCAAGTGGTAGCTTTGATCATATGATGCCGGTACAGCATCTGTTATCAAGCTAGCGGCACACATCACAGGTCAACTTGCTTAAAATCTGTCGAACGACAAACCTGTCACGATCCGGTCCCGTCCGGACAGAGATGAATTGGAGGCACAGACGCAGACTTCCATGAGAACAGATTTATTTACAACACAGAACAGAAACAGGCACGGGGCCAAACACAAGAAACTGGAGCTGAGGAGACGGATGAGGACAAAGACCGAGAAAAGGCGAGGGTATGCTTTCATGACTGGAACTAAAGACAGACCAACTTAAATCACAAGAGAGACAGAACAAGGACCAAAAAACAGACAGACATAATCAGGCACAAAACACAGTCAGCTGTGACCAGGGTGAGTTAATGTATTACGGCGACCTCTAGCGGTCGCCGACAGGAATTGTGACAACAGTTCAGTGTGTGTGTGTGTGTGTATGTGCTGTGTTTGGGGGATGACTACAAGTTTTTTGCCACGTATTGGCAAGCCGCATTCAGTGGTTTGATAAAGAAGTTTACATATTTTTATGATTACGCATGCAAGGTTGCCAGACTGGGCACCACAAGGATATTTACTATAAAGCTAAGTTTTTTTATCTGTGATGTTCTACACTATAGCACTATTAAATTAAAGGTTTTTTTGTTTTTTTTACAAAATAATAAAACAAAATATAAAAAGTAAAAATAATAAATAATAAAAATAATAAACTAAACAAAAAATAATACATACTAAATCATGTATCACATTATTATTGGTAGTAATAATGCAATTATGCCTTTTGAATAACAGATTTAATTGAAATATTTATTGACAGTACCTGAAGCCCGATTAGGAGCCCGGTCTCATGAGTTTTCATGAAGCCATGACGACATAAAATCTATTGAAACGTGCTGCGATCACGCCTTCGACCTTTTTTTTCGTGCTAGGAGAATGCTTCACTACCCTATGTAGTTTAATGTGTGTGTGTGTGTGTGTGTGTGTGTCCAGAACTCGCTGCTGTGAATAGAAACTCTCTGGTCAGGGCCACATCATCATCATCCACAGCAGCCGGACAGGAGTCTGAAGGTACGATTCAAGTGTTTCCTCGTTTCTTATACTCGTTTCTTCCTCCCTCGTTCCCTCAGAATGGAGGAGACAAATTTCAGACCTCCACTGTCTCTGATTAGAGAGAGCAAGAGAGAGACAGAGAGAGCTGGCAACCAACAATGCAGCCCCCAGGCAGCGGTACCTTGCTCAATCTCAGTGGCCCCCGCCCCCCCGACCTTCTGATTACAAGAGCAACTTGTAGTCGGACCACCAGACCTCCAGCGACCCCAGTTACACAGAACAGAGAGTAGAGCTCCAACTCCATCCATCCATCCATCCATCCATCCATCCATCCATCCATCCATCCATCCATCCGTCCAACCATCTATTCATTCATTCTCTGAACTGCTTATCTTTAACCAGAGTTGAGGATTTCTGGAGTCTATCCCAGCACTAATAGTGCAAAAGGTGGAGAAACACCCTGGACAGGTCACGAGTCCATGTCAGGACACACACACACACACACACACACACACACACACACACACACACACACACACACACACACACACACACACACACACAAGTGTACAAACCTCACTGTGATCAATGAGCTAGGGGCAGTATATATATGTATATGTATATAGACAGAATACATGTTTAGGGCCATGAAACAGTCGTGAAACTGCATTTTAACATCTCTTGTTCTTCACAGCTCGCTCCACCACGCTCATCACCACCACCTCGCTAGCTGTCGTCCTCGTCCTGGCTGTTCTGGCTGTCCTGATCTGGCGTCATATGAAACGTAGAGAACCAGAGAATAAGGAAGCACACGCTCCTCAGTGCACTTAGTCTGTCTCTGACATATTCCAGTTACATCTTTAATAACCTTATATATACAGTACTGTTCAAAAGGCACCTATTCAAATTGTTTAAAGCCATTGTTCTCAGTATGTGATAATTAATGCATCTTTCTGCCAGCAAAGTTAACATGCAAACAAACAAGAAAGTAAAACGTATCAGATCAGATTTGGGTTTTTTTTGTAAAACAGTAGTAGATATTGTATGAGCTGGTGAGGAGAACACAGGTTCTGCTCCAGATTCCTCCTCAGTTCCTCCAGTCGTTGTTTGGATTGTGAAACTCCATCAGCAGCTCCTGATTTAATTTAATGAAGGACTGATTGGGTCAAAACAGGTTTCTGATGGAAACTACAGTAATACTGGACTTCCACAAGAACACACTGACATACTGAACATAACATCACTATTTACTGTATAACATTATTTGTATTTATTCTTTTAGTTTATTAATATTAATGTGGAAAAAAAAACACTCATTGCTCATCTAAACAGTTTTTAAATATTATTTTCGTAGGTTCTTAAGACCTTTGCACAGTACTGTGTGTAAGTGTGTGTGAGCGTTTATATATATTTGTGTAGTTGAATATAAAGACAATATCCCAGATGGTGGCGCTTGTGTGCACCAAAAGAACGGATGCGAATTTTTTTTTATACAAAAAACATTGCACATTTCACATCTACTAATTCACTAACAAACAAAACGTGTTTATAGTCATTTACCCCCAGTTTCAGGAACAATGACTATAGATTAACTATGGACTGCAATATATTAGCGTTTCTGTTTAATATAAACCTTATTGAATTGTTCTCATTCCGACAGTCATTCCTTCCCTGACCAGCAGAGGTCAGCAGTGTATTACAATATTCTTCAATAATACATTCAAAATAAAACTACTGAATATTTATTGATCCTTCTTTCAACAGGCATTCTTATATTATATTATATTATATGGTTACACAGTTACACAGTTATTTAAGTCAGTTATATAAGCTGTTTCACGTGGACCTTCTGGATGGACAATTTGAGTTTCTTTTGGCATCAGCGATATGATTGCATTTCTTTTTGCTGAAAAAAGTGTAGTAATATAGGTATTTACATTGAAACTTATTTACAGGACTAGTATATTAGAATAATTTTTTATATTTTTCTGCTGCAAAATTGCTTTTATATAAATAAAATGATGATTTTTGCATGTGTAAATGCAACAACAACAGGATTATTCTATGTGAGTCAGTCCACAGTGTGACCCACATCATACTTATTAATAATCTCACCATAAGGCTATTAATTATAGAGGGTAATCTCCCCCTCCTAATGGCAGTAAGGCTGATTAACGCTACACACGCTTTACTGGCCGCATGTCGGCCTACAGCTGAACTAGTTAGACTGCAAAGTGGACATTTTCATGTCTCTGGTTCGGAATCTCTAAGACGAGGATTCCCAACCTTCCCGACGGGTCTTTGCAACCTTTCCAATAGAGATTCCCAATCTTCACAATACTGATTCCCAGCCTTACCTACACCGATCCCCATCCTTCCCACTGGATATTCTCAATCATCCCAATGCTAATTCCCAACCTTCGTATTGGGTATTTACAATTTTCCCAACGCTGATTCCTAACTTTTCCAAACAGTAATTCCCAACCTTACCAACACTGATTCCCAGCTCTCACAACAATGATTCCTAACCTTCTCAATGCCGATTCCCAAATGAGTCCCTATTCACAGGGACATTTAACCCAGTCATTTAAGATGAAAATGTACAACAGGTAATACGGCCTCTTGAAATTTGTTAGCTCATAGGATCACATAAACACCAGCCATTTATTATGTTTATTGCACCACTCATCTATTCAGCTGTCATTTATCTGTGATGGACAAATTCTTTATGATCAAAATTTACGTTAACGTGCACTTAAAATGTAAACTTGCTGTAACTAGATAGCCAGTGATCATACTTTTTGCCCGACCAAACAACTCCGATCCTTTGATTTTGCAAATAAGGATCACACTGGTAATGTTTACATTGCTGTGAGGATTTGATTGCAGCCCTAAATGCATTAGGGAGGTCAGGTATTGACGTTGGAACGCTGCTGTGAGGATTTGATTGCAGGTCCAAGAACATTACTGGGGTCATGTTTGTGGCCTGTTTTATTAGCCCCCCAAACTGTCCTTTAGCTCCACGAAAGAAATGTGCATAATCAATTTAGCAGTCGGTAGTTTGTCTTGTTCATTTCTATTTATTATCATAGTTTTGTGCCATCCTGATTCACAGTAAAGTAAAGGGTGGGCACTAGGACTTAGGGGAAGGCACTGGGCCCCACAGCCAATTCTACTGGTCCCTGAAGGAGAAAGAAACTAACAAAGAATGAAGAAACTGCGCTCCGAGAACATCTGTAATAAAACTTCATTAATGTGAGCGGCCAATGACGCCTGAGATGTTAATATCAACCACCAAGCATATTAAACACTGCAAATTAACCCCAGCGGCGAGGCTGTAGATGAACCCCGGGGAACAGGTCGCACATGGACCTCCGGCAACAACAGGAAGACTTACTGTGGGGGTAGATTGAGTGGTTGGGGGGGGTGCATAAATGGGTGAGTCAGTTACCGCAGGATGACCCCGTCGTATAGAGCCGTATCTACAGTGCAGATATGCGGTCCTGCAGGAACTCATGGATGAATCTGCTCCTGCTTTGTTCCCAGGCTCTGCACGCACTCTCTGGCACTCAGGGCCATGGAGCTGACCTTTGACCCCTGGTGGATGTGTGTGACCTGTCTGACAAAAGGAGTCAGGGCCTCCGAGGCCTCGCTGTCAGGGGGTTTCCTCCCGCCTCACTGATACGGAGATATAGCATCCAGTTGCCCTCATGTTTACACCAGAACTGTACGTTCAGAACAGGGCAGGCAGCACGTGTGAGTGCGCGTGTGTGTGTGTTTGTGCATGTGTGTGCGTGTGTGTGCGTGTGTGTGCGTGTATGCGTGGCTATGTATGTCTAGGTACGTGTTTGTGTATGTGTGTGGGTCTGTGTGTGCATGTGTTTGTATGTATGTATGTATGTATGTATGTATGTATGTATGTATGTATGTGTATGTGTCTGTGTATGCATGTGTGTGTTTGTATGTGTGTATGAGACCACAGGTCACTCACTGCCTGAAAGTCCCTTTATGGAGTTTTAATGGAGTAAGTGATTTATTTATTCTAATCTTCGCCACTCGTGGTGGTCTTTAACCGAAGAACTTGTAGCTTCATCTCCACATCACGCTTAAAATGCTGCTTGAGCTCCTTCACTAATACAGATTGTCTCCATTCAAAAGTCTCTTTAATGAAGAGATTAAATACAGTGGCAGGTTTTATTAAAACCTCAGTTTCTGAAAATCATGTGTGTCTTTGCTTCACTGAAGCACAAAGACTGAGTTTTAACACAGCAGAACTATAACGCTGAATGTTTGAAGATCCTAACTGAGTCTCCAGTTCCATTTCTAAAAAAGGTTTAGTTAATAAAAGTACTGCTGTTGTTGAGGGAATCATCTCTGACTGTAATGCTACAGCCTGCACCATTCTGTTCAGTGGGCTATAAACTCTCATTACTTGTTAGATCCTTAGGCCACACAGCTAAAAACTATCCTGAATTATCCTGATATTTTATTTGTGTAACAGACCACTCTTCTCTGCTTTCATTTAGTTTCAGCTTCAAATCTGACATTTAACTGCAAACACACACACACAGACACACATTGGCACACACACCTAGATACACATAGCAGGGGGGGTTTGGGTCTGAAAGTACCTGCAGGTTGCCATGGAGACCCTGAACCAAATATCCTAAAAGAAAATAATACTAGGAGATCTCGCTCTCTTTCTGTGTCTCTCCATCTCTGTCTCTCTCTCTCTCGCCCCCTCTAACTGCTTCTCTTTGTCTCTGTCTCTGTCCCTCTCTACCTCTCACTTTCTCTGTCTCTCTTCTTCCCTCTCTCCATCTCGCATTTTATTGTTGCTGTTGTTGTAGTTATTATTATTATTAATATTATTATTATTATTGTTGCTGTCGTTGCTGGTCATGAGTCCTCTTCTTCTTTGTTATTTGGCACCATTATTATTATTATTATTATTATCACTATTATTGTTGTTGTTATCATTGTTGTTATTATGATTATTCATTATGTGTATGTTTGTTGTTATTTATGTGTATGTTTGTTGTAGAAGTTCCTGAAGCTTTTCACCCCCAGTGGCTGGTTTTGTAGCATTTTTTCTTCAGATCGTGGTTTGTATGAATGTAACCCGTAAAACCCTCAGGATGTCTTGCCGGGGGGTGGGGGTTGAGTTGGGGAGGGGCAATGACAGAGAGGGTCCCTTTGTACGTCCTGACATTTGTGGAGCTTTAGGTCTGTGTTCTCAAACAATGTGCAGTTTCATGGAACAGAGGATGTAAACAGGTATCACACCAGAACGGAACTGGAGGGTGGGGGCATGTGTGTGATTGTGCCCACGCTAATGTTCATCAGGAACAAACCGCATTACTCTTATTCAAACTACTGTTATTATTTTCACAGCAGGAAATGGTTCAGGGTTTTAATTTTAGAAGCTGCCTGAGTAGTGAACTATGAGCCTCTGACATCACTTAAACCTCCCCGACAGTTCAGCATGGCCTCCTGTTAAAGCGCCTATACCCTGCACTTTGCTCCTGTTCTTCATGCCAAGTAAAGTCAAGTCATTTCAAGTCAAGTAGGCTTATTGTCACATCAGTCATATACACAGTACACAGTGAAACAGGATTCTTTCACGACCACAATGTTCTTCCACGGCCACAAAGTTCCTACAGGACCACAATGTTCTTCAAGGACCAGAATGTTCCTCAAGCACTGCAGTGTTTCTTCTGGGACCACAACATTCTTCCAGGACCACAACATTTCACCAAGACAATGGTGCAACACAAGACCAAAAATAGAGACACGATAAGAATACATAAGTGCAGGCAAGACAGGACTACACAGAGTGCAAAGAGAACAAAGAGAAAGCATGTAAGAAAAACACAAGAGCAACAAAACAACCGGACAAGACAACATTCAGTGCAGGCGACAGGAGCAGTTACAGTACAAGTGTGAATGACTAAAGTGTGATAACAGATACTGTATTCTAGCAGTAGAGTTGTTAAAGTAAACAAAAATTGCAAATATAGAGTTAGAGAACACAAAATAAATAAATGTGCAGTATTTAATAAATTACGGGTGTTTACAGTGGCAGTTGGGGTGTTTGTTTAAGGCAGAATGGTTCAGTGGTTACATATTGAAAACTATTTTATTTAAGGTCCATGTATAACATCTGTGTGGTTTTATTGACTAACAGCATCAATTCATTTCTGCAGTTTCTCTTTATCCACGTTATTGTGTCTTTAGGACTGATTTCTGTAAATGAGCTCTGTTCCGAATGGCTGACCGGTATTGTGTCTCAATCAAACAGCCCCGGGCTGAAATAGGGGTAAACTGCTGTAGGCTGAAAAGGAAATGTACTGGTCACATACACTATGTAGAATGGGATATTATTTTTGTGACATCAGAGAAAGAAGTCATTCGTAACAGGCTGTTTTTGCCACGTACTTTTCATATGTGGACTGTTTTGAAAATGTAAAAGTGCTTATGTACTGCATGAAACAATTTTGGGCCATTTAATGAAGGCTGTAAGAGTTGCTTTTGTAACGCTGAACTCCAAGTTTAACTACCGGGCTGGACTGGACTGGGCTGTTGTAGCCAATCCAAACTCCCCAGATGAGTTCCCTCACACACACACACTCTCTCTCTCTCTCTCTCTCTCTCTCTCTCTCTCTCTCTCTTAGGTGCTGCAG